>OX637534.1:35467457-35569957 GCA_951800035.1 Linnaemya tessellans
TTCTGGTTTTTTTCACAGCCGCAATATCATTTCTGAATCAGTCAACATCAAGCCTCGTTGGCAAAACTCTGTCGAAAGTTTGTTAATTTCAACGCCTCAGATAACTGTAAAAATCGACAGTTCTTCTGACCAATTTCCCGCCATTAACTACGTTGCTACTTCTTCTATGAAGGCATAGGTCGTGGACAGTCAGCCACGGTAATGGATAAAAAGCTGGTTAAAAACATCACCGTCGTGGTGTCAGTCATCTCGGCGGTATCAGCGCACCGATAGTTTGCAAATTTGCTTTGCGAAGTATTTCACTAATAATAATAATTCATGTTTTTATTTCTTTTATATGAATAATAACTCAATTGCACAATTGCTTATCCGCGGTGAATGGGTTTGTTCTCATTATAACATAATATTTTTATACATATAAATTTGTATATCCATAAAGTCCATATGCAATTGCTGTATGTAAATAGAAGATCAAAAACACATGCTAGTATAAAAAACTTAAATTGAATTTATATTAGAGCAAAAAGAACTTAATTTTAAAAATTAATAAGAATTTATTTTTTGACGTTACTTGAAAGATGGTTGCAAATTAACTTAAAGTTCCAAGGTTGGCCTGAATACATACTTATTTCGAAAGGTCCTATTGTAAAAATAAGTACCCTTTTCAATGTTTTTATATCAAAGGTACTTTCGAAAACCGTATAATCTTACAACTGTGCTTTTAAAAATATACCTTCTTAAAAAGGTAATTAAGTTAAAACCAGTGTTGGCAATAAAGAATTTTGAAATTGCACATGAACGGTTCCCAAATTATACATTTGACAAAAAAATTACACATGATTTTAATTTTTTATTTATTTTAAGATAAATGGCAAATAAACATAAAATAAACAAAAATGATAACAATTCATATACGAATGTTCACGCTGAAAAGAAAAAATTGTTTATGATTAAGTACACAATAGACTACAATATTTTTGTTTTTGTGTTTTGTTTTTTACTTTTGGATTTTTGTGTAGGCTCAACTTGTTCATTTCCATTTCTTTTAAAAAAAATCCCGCAATTGTTTCTGAATATAATCTCATTGTTTCAATTGCTAAATATTTGTTCTGCAGACGCATTTGAAAAAGGTGGGATTCAAATGAATTGAACAATTTTTTGTCAATTTAGAAACAATTTTTCACGCAAAGAATTTTTATACCCTTGACATTCCATTTGTAACGCAGCGAAATATCCATCTGAGACCGCATAAAGTATATATATTCTTGATCAGTGATGAAATCTAAAACGATCTGAGCATGTCCGTCCGTCTGTGGAAATCACGATTCAGTCCAAACGAAAAGAGCCAGACTCTTGAAATTTGGTATCAATATATCTTGAAGGATAGCACAGTTAAAGTTCGGAAATGGGCTGAATCGGGCAAGAGGGGAAAAAATTATCCTAAGTAATCTTTGTAATATTGCTAAGAAAATTATATATTCTTATGTCAAAGAAGGTGCAACGCGTTAAACTTGGAGCCATAAAATTAAAAAAATTAATTTTTGGACCCAATGCCCATAAGTTCGTCCGTGGCAAACATGATATTGTCTATTTTTGAACCCCGCCCCCTTTAATGAGTGTTCACGTACGATATTACATGCAAAAATAGTGTAAATATTGAACAATTTGTATTCCTTAACCCTATAAGAAGATGAGATGATCTCTGATCTTGCAGAGGTGAAACGTCTCCCAGAATGACTCTGTTAAAATTGAAATTTAAAATTGGGTACAGAGGTGTCTCAAAGGAACTGTCCTACCAAGTTAAACATTTTAAATTTACTTCCTAAAAATTTGGACCCGGTCGAATATAACGCTTTTACTTCGCCGGCTAATTTTTGCTACAGGGCCGTGCTGTTGCTTTGCAAGTTATGTTCAGTGACCAGTGTTACGCCTTCGTCACTGAAACAGGCGGACTGTAACTAACATAATTCTGCACTAATGCTGCTTCATAGTCTCGTGTAAGTTCTTCAGCTAATAGCTGAAACTAACGTATAAAGAAATGATATATGTATTTACATGTAACGTTCGTTAGTGAAAATCAATGACAAAAAAGCAGTGTTTGCATATTAATGAAAAAATTTAACTCAATGTAAAATTGAAGAGAACTGCACATCCAATTAGAAATTCCCTCCAAATTACTTGTACACGATGTACTTGCTGAAAGGGCACTTTTACAGTGACTGCCTTTTTATGGCTATTTTTATTATTTTTACTCTGCTTATAATCTAGTTTTTAAATGTCCTTTTTGAAAGTTTTGTTTATAAAGAAAATTATTTGAAAAGTATTCTACCTTACGAGTATTATGGCTGGCGTATTCGTGCCAATGCTCGTCATATATTTGATATCATTTTGTGTCATCGCAAGCAAATACAATAGTGTGTAGTAATGGCAACTTTTGCCATTTGCGTATGTTTCGTTGTGTGGCATTGTCTTCAAAATTGTAAAAGCATAAATGACAGCACGAATGGGACGTCATAAAATGCTGTGTTCTCAGCTTAAAAATGAAATGAGAAATTAAAAATAACATGTGTGAGTAGTCCATTTTTTGAGCATTTTTCTTCTTTTTTGGAAAAGCGTTCAGTGGCTGCCGTTAATTACGTTTTCCTTATTTTTGTGTTATAAGTAGAGATATAACAGAGTGAATAATATTTAGACACATTTTTAGTCTTCTGTCATATATAAGTAACGGCGGCGTATATTATGATTTTTTGTATGCTGCTGTGCCGCATTTTTTTCTATTCAAGAGTATTAAAATATGAATATGAGTAAATAGGCCAATTGTGTTTTAACCCACTTTTGTAATAAATATTTTTCTTAAATAATGTACACATGATTATTGCAAGTGCTCACTTATTCAAACCATAGCTGTTAAGTAATGATTACTAATCATAATAATTAGTAATTAGATTATTTTTTTTCAAAAGGTGAAGTAACGATTATATTACGATTATATTCAGATTCGCACGATTACTAATTGATTACGATTACAGATAATCGAAAAATAATCAAGATTAATAAAAATTACGAAAAAATAATCAAAAATAATGAAAAGTAATCGAAAAATAATTTGACTACTTTCGAAGATTACTTTTGATTGTTTTTGATTATTTTTTTTTATTTTGCGAAATTATGCCAATGCTGTTTAATGTTAGTTGTTGTTTTTTATTTTTTGTTATTATTATTGATGTGCATCGATTTGATAATTGACAACCTATTTGCATTCTTCATGATTCTGCATTCTTCTTATTTATCACGGGTTCACAAAATCAATGCAATTCCAAATTGAAGGTCCGTCTCCAATACAAGTAAAATGATCACATATTTAATCGTATGCTTGTCATTAATTTTTTTATGTTTTAAATGCAAATTTTTCAAAATAAAATGTATGTATAAAATGATGCGCATTCTAAATTTTTAAAAAATAATCGAAACTAATCAAAAATAATCCTTGAAAGTAGTCAATTATTTGTTTGATTACTTTTGATTACTTTTGATTATTTTCTCGTAATCCTAACTAATCTTAATTATTTTTGGATTATTTGTAATCACAATTAATTAATAATCAGAAATTTTTACAAAGAGAATTATGTAATCAATACCATTCTTTTTAAAATTTAATCTAATTGATTACTAATCGTAATCCAAATTTAACAGCTCTGATTCAAACACATCAATCAATACCTAAAACACTATTCGTACCAAAAAGATATTTCTCAAGGATTAAAAAAAAGGAAATATACTTATTGTTCAAAATATAAAAAGATATATAATTACGTGTAACATAAGTTCATTCAGATCACTATATAAAAAATAAACTCCGAACGCTCAAAACTATTATGTTAAACACTCAAATATTATTAAAACAACAGACAAAGTTCCTAGAAAAGCTCAATACCAGTTAAACAATTTTTTTTTTCCGAAAACGTCGATTCCCTGTTCAAATGGCAGACGAAAAAGAATATAATTTTGCATTTGAGTTTCAGGTAAATATTTTCTTTCCTTAAGTAGTGAAACTGAGAATGCAATTTCTCTTTGGATTGAACAAATAATACTGTTTTTATATTCAGCAATTTGCTAAATATGAAAATAAATAAACCTAACCTGAAATTTATCTTTTTCTAATCAATTATTATTTGCTTTTTTGTGTAGCAATATGCTGAAAGCTTACAAAAGCCACTCAAAACCTTCCGTATGGAGTTTGGAGCACACAACTTACCTACTGGAGAAGGTTACGTTGCACGCGATGAAGATCACTTTACGACAACATATAGCACCACGCAGTAAGTAAATTTTTGGTTTTAATATAAAATATGATACAGACACTTTCACGCTTGAATACAGAAGTTATGCAATTCAGCATTAGCGAGAATATGTAGTAGAAAACTATTTACAGTGTGGGACAAAATAATGCTGGTTAGATTTGTTTTAATGGTGAATAATGCAAACCTCTTTCGTATTATTAAAAACAATATGTAGGGCAATATCTTAAAAAAATCTAATTAAATGCGTGTGCAAAGTATCATGAATCGTTTAAGCAGAAAATTTTTCATTATTATATTCAGTTATGACTAGAGCTGCAAAACTATCGATAGTCGCGCCATTCAATAGTTTTTTGTGATGCTATCGATACTATCGATAGTCTCGAATTCTCGGAAAATTGTTTATAGCAAAAAGTATATGTAATTAAAAATTAAAATTGTTTTATTTTCCACAAAGTAAAAAAAAGTTGAGTTTTTTAGACATTGTCAACAAATTGTTTTTTTTTTTTTGCTTTTGTTTTTGATAGGTAGAGAAAATTGTTGACGGTTAAAACAAATCATCAAGCTGATGGGCTCAAAATCGGTGGGCAACTGTTGTTATTGAACTCGGTGATATCGTCAATAGTAAGTCAGTACAATCTTACTATTGACATTTTCGCCATATGGTGCCATAAGAACTACCTAGTCAGTATTGACGCAGTCTACTGGTAGCTTTCGTAGGACAAGCCTGTGTTAATTGTCAAAAGTAGATTGCATTAGCTGTGGTATAATTTGTCAGTCGTACTGGTGACATCGTCAATATTGACATTTCTTATTTCAAAGCTGCAGTTAGAGCCTTTTTATTAACTTCCTTTTACTTTTTGAATAACATGATTTTTCTCGATAATATCGCTATCGGATAAAAAACATCGATAATCCACTTAAAGCGACACTATCGATAATATCGATAGTACCATCGATAGTTTTGCATCTCTAGTTATGGCTTGACTTAATTGTGTGTGTGCAAAGTTACAATAGAAACTCTTGAACAGAAGTGGCTTAAAACGTTTGTGTTAGGTGATCCATTTCGAGGTTCCCTACTTTGTTAAAGAAAATAACACAGAAAATTCAAATTTAATGGAGAATGTTTATTATCATTTGAAAGAACATTTGAAAGAACATTCTTTGGCGTTGAGTCCAATTTTGGATGACTCGTTCGAGCATTTCGACTGGTAACTGGCGAATGACACGCGTGATGTTTTCCTCCAAGGCCTGAATCGAAGCGGGTTTGTCCGCTTTAGACTTTACATATCCCCACAGAAAAAAGTCTATTGGTATGATATCACACGATCTTGGTGGCCAATCGACCGGCCCAAAACGTGAAATTATGTGCTCACTGAAATGTTCTCTCAATAAATCTATTGATTGATGCGATGTGTGGGAAGTGGCGCCGTCTTGCTGAAACCAAATCTCGCCGAGATCACGAGCTTCAATTTCAGGCATCAAATAGTCGGTTATCATGGTACGATAACGGTCGCCATTGACGGTTACGTTCGCTGTACACTCTCAGTTACGGCCGCTATATTTTCTTCACAGCGTGCTGGACGTGGTCTATTCGGTCGAATTATCCAATAATGAATGCTGGGTCTCAAAATGGGTGATGGTGTTGCGAATAGTACGCTCAGTAGGCCGATTATGTTGACCATAAGTTGAGCGAAGTGCACGAAACACATTCCTCACAGAACGTGAATTTTCGTAATAAAGTTGAACGATTTGTAAACGTTGTTCAGGCGTAGGTCTTTTCATTATGAAATGCCAAACAATACTAAACTAAAGTAGCATCACAGCATGACACGACTCACACGTGATCTGTCAAAAAAAGGCTATTGAAAAAAGTATCTCTACTTGAATCACCCTTTATTAAATTTTCGAACCATAACTGCTGTGTTCAAGAAAAAACAACAACTGAGTCGGAAAAAGAACAAATGCAAATGCTTCTAACACCGTAAAAACTTTAAAATTGGCCAAATATCTAAGATGTGTAAAATTTCAAAAATCCGAACAACTTTTTTATTGTAAAAACATCAAAGATCAGTGAAAAAAGCACACCTTATATAAATTGACATTTAAGAATATTTCATTAATACTTTTCCCGAAAAGATATTTTCTTTTTCGAATTATGACGATATAGAGCAATTATCGGTCATGTATTTATATATACACATATATATATATATATATATATATATATATATATATATATATATATATATATATATATATATATATATATATATATCATTGGTCTCATGTAGAAAGGCCCTGACTCACATAATTGCAATTTTACAGGGGAAAAAAACTAACAGAAACTGTATTGATCATAATATAAACTTTGCAACAAAGGGAACAAATTTTCTAACCTTGTATAACCACTATATTATTATTATTTTATTTTTTATTTTTATTATTTTTTTGATGCGCTATTGTTGCCTAACTTAAAAAATCATCATTATTTCGGATTCTATGAATAAAATATTTAAAATTTTTTTTTTCTAAAATTTAAAAAATACATATCATAACTTTGAAACGATTGTAATATAATTTTTTAATATAGTCAATATCATTGAGAAACAAATTGTAAAATTAAAAGAAAAAAAATTTAGTTATGAAATTTTTGATTTCGGAAAAATTACGAAAAATAGAGAGCACGAAATACTTACCAGTTTCACTATTTATTCACGAGGCTGCATATAATAGAATTAACTATAATTCATGCAAATCGATGGGTAAATACTTGTTTTATTTCCATAAAAGTGGAAGTAGCTACAAAGTTTTGAAAAAAATATATTGCTGTAGATATCTTTTGAAAAATGAAATTAACAAATTGTTTTATTTTTTATAAAAATGAGTTTTGGAAACCATAATGTCCTTGTTATCAGTTTATTCTGATGACTGGCGACAGCACGTATCAGCAACGCTGTTGAGCTGTTTGTTGCTAAGCATAAGAGCTTAGAACATGCTGGCAATTCGGAGCGATATTTGAAAATTTTTCATCGTAAAGTTCTATGAAAGTTATCTTAAAAACGGTATTGATGTTTATTATAAATCAAAAAGCCTCGCGTATAATAAATAAGTAACATACAAAATTGGCTTTAGTAGAGTTATTTACTAAATGCGGGGGGCATCGTCTTCGTTTGGCAGAGGACCGTGCAATCCCATACTTCGTGGGCTTCGTATAAAATATTGCTGCATTTTTAGTTACGTTCAATAATGGAATTATTTGGCAATTTTGTGTGGAAGGTTTCCCAACTTTTTTGAAAATGCATCACATTATGGCAAAATGGTTCTTACTAACACAAGCGTAGCTACATACGGATGTACATACATATGCATTTTCAAGAATAAATTAATGTACGAAATATGCTATGTACATACGTACATAGGTGCCGACCAATAAATACCCAGCGGCGAACACTGCCACACTTTGTGTTCAATGGATAGCAGCTTACAATGTATGCGAAGTGGTGGTGTTCAAGGTGTCTTTTTTGTTAGTGAATGCACATTTTCTATAAATTTTTATTTGTGGCAGTGGTGCATCATCAAAAGCGCTGTGAGCACATAGAAATAGGTTAAAAAGGGGTAAAGCTAAAAAAATTACGGGTAAAAAGTAACAGATTCAATTTTACTTATTATTGATATTTTACGAGTATATCGAGAAGATAACAAATGTTTGATTTTTAATTGCTCCAACAGAAGCAAACTGTAATTCATTTTAATAAAATAAATCAAAAACAAATAAAAACGTTATATTCGACCGGGTCGAATCTTAAATACCCTCCAAATACTTAGTACGTAAATTTAAAATGTTTAACTTAGTGGGACAAAGTTCCTTGAAGACATCTCTGTACCCAATTTTAAATCTCTATTTTGACAAAGTCATTCCGGGGAGGTCCTTGAGGCCCTTCTGTCATAAAACTTTGAAAACAAATGTTTGGGTTAATTAAATTAAAAAAATTTTATAGGGTCATTTAAGGGGCAAAGGGGTGGGGGGAGGGGATAGGGCAGAGTAGTACCAGGTTACGTCTGAGCTTCGTCATTAAAGCTTAAAAATTCTATTTTTAAGGAGTGTAGGCTTAAGTAAAACGATTTGATACATGTTTACACTATTTTTGCATATAATAACGCTCACTAAAGGGGGCGGGTCAAAAAATTATTCTTTTTTTTATGGCTCCAAGTTTAACGCGTTGGACTTTCTTTGACATAAAAATATATCATTTGTTTAACAAAATTACAAAAAAAACTTAAAAAATGATGTTGTTTGTTAGAGATTGGTTTAGTTCTTCTCAGGGGAACGTTTTTCCCTCTTTCCCAAATTAGCCCATTTCCAAACTTAACCTGTGCTCTCCTTCAAGATATACTTATACCAAATTTCAAGAGTCTATCTCTTTTCGTTTGGACTGAATCGTGACTTCCACAGACGGACGGAGGGACGTACATGCTCATATCGTCTTAGATTTCATCAGTGATCAAGAATATATATACTTTATGGGGTCTCAGATGGATATTTCGCTGCGTTACAAACGGAATGACAAAGTGAATATACCCTCTATATTCGTTTTTGGAGGGTATAAAAACAAAATGTTGTTATCAGTTACTTTTATATATAAGAAAACGTTAAAATTTTCGGCTAGGAAGCTTAATGTTTGACTCTTCTTATTTCTAACACCTCTGAACGTTTTTCAAAAACATGAAATATGTTTAATTTACAAACAAAAAGAAAAATTCGTTTCGTGTACCACAAAAAGTTCTAATTGTACAACCGTAGAATGGTCTTTTAGATTTTTGTTTTGTTTTCAATACCAATTTATTTCTTCCTGATATATAAAGTATGTATAATTCATCATAAAAATCAAATGTAGCAAATTATATGGTTACTTTTATGTTTCAAAAAATGTCGGTATTCCAACCCTGAAATTGGATTTTTAATTTTTTAAGTTTTTAATACCAATTGAACCAAAATTAGGAACTTATATGGCTACTTTTATGTACTAAAAAATTTCGATTTTCCAACCCTGGAACCGAATTTTTAATATTTTCAATACCAATTTAATTCTTAGCGAAGTATAAAATAGGTTTAATTCACTGAAAACCCCACAATTATATGGTTACTTTTATGGACCAGAAATTTCCAATTTCCAGCCCTGCATTTTTAAAATTTTTAATACCAATTTAATTCTTCGTGAAGTATAAAATAGGTTTACTTCACTAAAAAACAAAATTTGTAATTTATGTGGGTACTTTTATGTACCAAAAATATTTCGATTTTCCAACTCTGGAAGCGAATTTTTATTTTTTTTGCCAATGCAATTTTTAGTGAGGTATACGATAGTTTTATTCGACAAAAAATTAAAATGTTTAACCTTTTTGGTCACTTTCACGTACCATAAAATATTTCATTTGTCCAACCCTGGAATCGAAATTTTGATTTTTTAAGATTTTAATACGAATTTTATTCTGCCTGAATTATAAAATAGTTTTAATTAGTAAAAACAACAAAGTCAATTGCCTTTTTGGTTACTCTTATACATAAAAAAAAATTAAATTTCCCAATGCAGCTCTTAATTAGGCATGAAATAGTTTTATTTAAAAAAACTTAAACATTTTTAACAATTTTGGTCACTTTCATGTGCTACAAAATATGGCAGTTGTGCAACCCTGGATTCGAATTTTTTTTTTTAATATTTGATACCAATTTTATTCTTCCCAAATTATAAAATAGTTGTAGTTAACAAAAAAAAAAACAACGTCAGTTGCCTTTTTGGTTACTTTTGTGTACAAAAAAAATTTCAATTTCCCAACCCTAGAAGCGAAATTTTAATATTTTTTTTTGGTTTTTTACTAATGCAACGCTTCGTGAGGTATAAAGTAGTTTTATTTAATAAAAATTTAAAACTTTTAACCATTTTGGTCACTCTCATGTACTATAAAATATTGCACTTGTCCAACCCTGCATTCGAAATTTTGATTTCGTTTTTAATATTTGATACCAGCTTTGTTCTTTCTAAATTATAAAATAGCCTTAGTTAGCAAAAAAACAACGTTAATTGCCTTTTGGTTACTTTTATCTATAAAAAATTTCAATTTCCTACCTTTGGATGCCAATTTTTAATTACAAAATTTTTTTTTACCAATGCAATCCATCAGTCCATTCAAAGTCTCTAGCTTTTGGGAAAACCCATTTCACGTACAGACAGATAAGGATCCAGAATATATATATATATATATATATATACTATATGGGGTCCCATATTAATATCGAAGAAATTACACACGGAATACCAAACCTATGTATACCCTTTAAGATTTTTGTGAAGGGTATAAATATACCTACATAAATAGTATCTAGATACACATTTGAATAGTTCAATAACAATAAAATATATTTTAAAACGTAAAGCGCCCCATACACATTTCATCCAATTGGAAACTGAGTCGGTTGTTGTCCAAATCAAACCGTGTATGGATTTGTCATTTGGTTAGTTTGGAAGCTGTCGAGTTGGCTTAAGATAAAGCAAATTTGAATAGTAAGTCTTTCTATTCGATTGTGATGCGTGTGTTTTAGTCTCTTGATCATCTGTCAAAATTTATGTTTTCTTGTTCTTCAATTCAATTATTTTGACCAACTTAATTGTCGCTTTTATCTTTTTTCATCATCAATAACCATTAATGCAATTATTTTCCTTTTTTCAGCCATTGCAATATAAGTTTTTAATTTTTAAATTTAACTAGAGTAACCCTGCCCGCGTTTAATTTAAGAATTAAGTTTTCTAGAAAGAATAGACACTTTCCTGATTGCTGAATAATTTTTCAAGTTTATTTTTGGTGCAAAAGATTTTAATTTTAACTGAGAGATTACAAATCAATAATTAAAAAATGTCAATGCTCCCACTGTAACCTTAAATGACAATCAATAAACACACAGAAATTAAATAAGTCAGATGACGCGAGCAAGCAGAGCCTTAAGAAAAAAAAAATACATTTTATATATAGGAAAAACACACCATCATAAAAGTGCGCGTATAACGCATATTCGTAGAAATTTTTCGATGTTTTTTTATAAACCATCAGTCAAAGTAGACGTTTCCAACACATGTACTCGTTTGAAAATCGGTTGAGTGGTTCTCGAGTTATAAAATCACGAACATAGGACAACTTATTTTTATATATACATATAATAGAAGATATAAAAATATAAATTTGACAGTTGTATGAAAATCTATCAATTCAGTTTATGAAGTGTGTGGCCGAGAATCAATTCAATCGAAAGGCTCAATTGTCATTTGAATTGAAAATCTATAACGAAACATTAACAAAATCAAATAAAAACTACTAATAGCTGTGTTCCAGATGCAGCCCGAAACTGCTCGAACTCGCCCAAAGTTACCCAAATGCGTTCCAGATAACAATTTTTGTGCAATTTTGAGAGCAAATGAGAGAGTAATTTTTTTCATTTCCTGTACAAAGTAGCCGGAACTATTTCGCATATTTGCCCCTTTGTTTAGTATACAAAAATGCTTTTTTTATATGAATACGAGTATTTATAATTTCCTTTGTATGTACTTGATTTCAGTTTACTTCTTATTAATTTTACCAGCTGTTGTCAATGATGATAATCTTTCATTTCATGTTGTTGAGCCTTATTCAGTGTATAAAACCACTTAAATAAAGATTAATTTAAAAAGTAAGCAGCACTAGTTTTCCAAAAGATATAATTATGGTTTTTTGCG
The DNA here is from genome assembly GCA_951800035.1 of Linnaemya tessellans. Lineage (NCBI taxonomy): Eukaryota > Metazoa > Arthropoda > Insecta > Diptera > Tachinidae > Linnaemya > Linnaemya tessellans. The sequence goes on from OX637534.1 coordinate 35,479,522, forward strand.
TTCCAGCAAATTTGGGTTGATTTTGCACTTTGAGAGAGTAATTTTCTTTTACTCTCATTAGCTCAAACTTGCTCAATTACTTGGAAATTACTTGGAACAGACCTAATTACTTTTAACAAAACAAACAAAAATTAAATTATAAAAATTGTTATTATAAGAAAAAAATAATTCGCCAATAAAAATTACTTATGAAAAAAAACTTTAATTTGCGAGTAAATCGGATCACTCATCGGATTCATGGAGCCATAAAACACACAGTATTAGTAAAATATTTTGATTTTTTGTAAACTTCACTAGAATTTATTTCATTGTGAACTTTTGAAGGAAGTTGAAAAGTGCTACAACGGGCATTCTCAAATTTTAAACCATTCCTAATATGCAGTAAAGCATTTGCACAATTTAAGGACAAACGATTTCTTATTTTTATTTTAAAAATGTCCATTAAACTGAATGCCCTTTCAAGTTCAGCATTTGAATAAGGCAACGAAAGTAGGCGTAATACAAAACTACTTAATACTACTTCAATGGTTCAGTGCCAATAATGTTGATTACTTAAAAGGCATTTAAAAGCACTGTAAGCAATTGTTAAAAGCAATATAAATAAATCCTGTATTTAACAAAATTTCGGAGTTTGCATAAGCAAAAAAACACCAAAAAAAATACTCGCGCACGCACGCGTGATTTTAATCATTTATAGTCACGGTTCACGACATTTGCACATAAACTAAATTTTCTGTTGCATGGAACTCGAAGACTTTCCGGCAACTTCTTGTACTCTGCTAGTGACATGTAATGCACATAGTTCTCCATTGCAACATAGTTATTTTTCGAGAAAAAAATAAAAAAATGCAGTAGGATGCGATCAGGTATATTACGAATTACATTAACTCAGAATTTTGAATCAGTAATTATATTGCGCTTGAAAGAAATACAAAGAATCCACAAGTATTAGTTAATTTTTTCCAAAAGTGTATGATGCTTACAATAAAAATCTAATTAATTTTACTTCTTCTATTTAATTTAAGGTTTAGCAGCACGAAAACCACAAAAAGCGTTTACGATGGTAGCGACTATGTACACACAACAACCACAACTAATGGGGCGACTGCTCCATCGAATCAGCCCCAAATACAATTCAACGAAATTCATAGTTTAAAACGTCCGCAGACAAGGAATGATAAGGTCGACCCTGAATTCGACGGCAACTCGAAACACTTGCTAGACATAACTGGCATAAGAGATCCACGTACTGGACAGGTATTGACCATTAGAGATGCTATTCAAATGCGTATATTGGATGTACGGACGGGAGAAATGGTCGTTGACGACAATAAACGGACACCGTTAGAGGACGCTGTCAAACAAGGACTAATTGATGCAAAACTAGCACAACAACTGCTACAGCCGGGAGCTGGCAAGGATACAAGTGGACGAGAAATTTCACTTCTGGAAGTTATACAGCATGAAATAAATGAAGCTGAATCGGGTTATGAAACGGCTGAGAAACGTATAAAGGTAACAATTGAAGACTCCACAGAAGCTGATAATCCCAAAAACATTGCCGATGCCATTTCTGCTGGAAATGTTGATACCAAAACTGGTCTCTATCGTAGTAAATCGGGCAAAACAATTACACTAGCTGAAGCATATGAACGTGGGTATCTTATACGGCATGAGTCAGTGACGATCAAATCAAATGCACTGTGTCTCAGCGATGCAATCGGCCACGGCTTGGTGGATACGACTGGATGGATAGCTGATCGCAATTCGGGCGACAAATTTAGGGTCGATTCGGCCATTGCCAATCAACTCATCGATCCGAATATACGCGAAATAGTTGATGCAAAAAACGATAACAAGGTTACACTAAACGAAGCCCTTAAATCAGGTATTTTAAATCCGAAAACTGGTCGTTATTTGAATGAAGTAACTAAGGAAAAACTAACGTTTCTCGAGGCTAAGAATCGGCAGCTTATTGCAAAACCATATACCCTTAAAGATGTTTGCGATTTAAATTTAATGGATAAACAGTCCAAAATTACAAGTCCCATGAGGCGCGAAAAGTTAAGTATAATGCAGGCCATTGAATCGGGTGTTCTAGATGGCAACAACTTAAAGTGTGTGACAAAACGTAAGGGCGAATTAATTACACTGCAGGAAGCTATTGCTGATGGCATCGTTTTACCAGCCGAATCGAAATATAGAGATTTTATGACTGGCGAAATAGTCTCCATACCTGATGCTGTAGAGCGCGGTTTAATTAGTAGTGTATCCCAAAAATCAATATTTGACATCGATGGTTTTAAAGATATGGTGAGCAATGACTTTGTTAGTTTCAATGTCGCCTCATCACGGGGAGTTTTACGGCGCAAAAGTAGCGGTTTTGCCTTAGAAACTAGTCGTGATTCGCAAGTGCCTCTAGAAATAGCTATGAATGAAGGTCTTATACGGCCAGAAGTTTATGAAATGTTTAATAAAGGTATAGGAGTATGTAATGCCAGTGGCAAAGAGTTAAATGTTTTTGATTTATGTTATCACAATTTGATAGACCCCAAGACGGGTTACTTGTTAGATCCTAAGACTGCTGAAACTGTGCCTCTCGATTTAGCTATAGAATGCAAATTTATAACCCCTGAGGGTGCATTACTCTTAAGTAGCCTCTTGAATATAACACTAACGACTGAAACAGTAACAAGAACAATCAACCGATATGTGACAATAAGATCAGGTTCTCAGGAACCTGTAGAAAAACATATAGTTTTATCTTTTACTGAAGCTGTACGTCGAGGCTTCATAGATGAGGAAAGACAGCTTTTCAAAGATCCCAAAACTTCCAAAGTTTATTCTGTTCAACAAGCCCTTAGCTATGGCCTATTACAGCCAGACGCCAATGAATCAGTGCCTGAACCTTCAAATCGTAAGAAAACAAAGTCGACAATAACCATTGTTACGAAACAAATAGTGCCTGAGTCAGAACCCATCAAAATGAATACACAAAAGTTCATAGAGAAGTCTATAGAAATTCCCATAACAAAGGAAGTATTGGCAACTAAAAAATTTAACACCGACTTCATCGAAAAGGAAAAGACATGTTATGCTGAGGACAATGTGCAAGAAAGGCAGATAATAGAACTGCCCTCGGGAGGCTGGCCTCTAAAGGACGCTATTGAACAGCGTATTTTTAATGCAGATACTGGTGTTTTCCATATTCAAAATACTGAAAGAGTTGTCAGCTTTGAAGAATGTATATCAAAGTACATTATTAATAGTTTATCTGTGTCAGTCATAGATCCTAAAACAAATGAAAAGATATCAATTCGTAACGCTTTTGAAAGAAATATTTTAGACTCGTTTGGCAATTACACAAACAAAAACAACGACGTACAAACAATGCGGTCGGCAATTAATGAAAACAAAATTATTCTAGAGTCAGTTCCAGTGACGAAAACTTCTGCTAGAGAACAATGTATTCTGCGTATAAATAAAATAAACAACCTGCCTGAAACTGTGGAAATATCTACACCACTATCGCCTGGATTGTCATCAAACTTTGTGAAAGTTGTGACAATACAGCGCGAATTATCTTCCCCCGAACCATTACAAATTGCACCGGGGGCTATATATGATCCCTCTACAGCCTTAGTTATATTTACTCATAACGGACAGACTGAGAATATTTTTGACGCTGCTCGTCACGGACTAATAGACGAAAACCTTATTAAAATTATGGATCCAAACAGCAAGTTATTAATTTCTGTTAGTGAGGCGATTGCGAATAACATTTATGACCCTCAAAATTCAACGATTATGACAGTAGATGGGTACCCAGTTAATGTTCTAACAGCCATTCAGAACGGAATTGTTAATGTTTCTGGAGCTCCCCTTGTAGCAGCTGAGGGTGCACTGCGCACTATTCGATTTGTAACAGATCCTCGCACAGGAGAACAAATTCCTGTTGAAGTGGCTTACGAACGTGGTATTGTTTCAAGAGACCAGTTGAGCAAGGCCAAGTCATTCGAGAGCGATATGGACGACGAAAAGGTTGTGGTACTGCAAAGAACGAGAAAAATTATTTTAAAACCCACCGATGCTTTCAGGAAGGGTATAATTGATGAACAAACAAAGGATATTCTAGAGGATAAAATGAACTTTTTAAATGAAAACAAACAAGTGGTTTCAATTTCAGAAGCTTTGGAAAATGGATCGATTGATGGGGGTGTTGGAAAAATTGTGGATCCCCAAAGAAATCGCGTCTTGAACATAAGCGAAGCTGTAAAAGAAAATATTATTGATCCAGAAGAAACCAATCATATATTAATGCCCCTAGCAAAATCACTTTCCATTCCTAAACTAATGGAACAGGGTCTTATAGATACGAGAGCGCAAAGAATTATTCATCCTGAAAGTGGGTATGGCTTAAACATACGCGAAGCACTAGTGTGTGAAGTTTTGGATCCGTACTCCAAGCTTAAACGTCCATATGCATGTTCAATTGAACAAGGAATCACGAATAATATTATAGATCAATATAAGTGCACTTTTAATATCGATGGCAAAGCTCTGAACTTTGCACAGGCACTATCTTCTAATGTATTTGATAATGAACATGACATACAAACTTCCGTTGTATATGTACCGCCTGTAGGCATGACTTTTCCTGTTGTTGTTGAAAGAGGTCTCTTGAATGCTGATAAATCTGTTATTATACATCCAGAAAATAAAAAAGAAATATCCTTAAACCAAGCCATTGAAGACTGCTTCATCATGTCCATTCCATACCCCCCAAAAGTTGATGCCGTAGAGGTCCAACATGCTGTTAAACAAGGGCTAATAAACGTCATTAATCAAACATTTAAACATCCCAAATACGAAGAAAATTTACCAATTCGGCAAGCTTTGGAAAATGGACATTTGGTTGTTAAACACATTTCAGACTTTGTTGTAAATCAGAACCCTATACCAAAAACAGAAATTATGGAAACTATATCTGCCGTTCACACAGTGACAACAAAAACTATCGAGCTTGTTCAGGGCTACATCTTAATATCGAGTAATGAAGTACAAAATGTTAAAACAGGTAAAGTTTGTTCCATTGAAGAGGCTAAAACTATTGGTATATTAAGGGAGGAGAAAAGTTCAAGGGAAACTCGTTCTATAACCCAAAACAATGACAACGTAGAAGACAATTCAAACCAGTTACTTGAGGATAGCAAGCCTGAAGTTTTGAACGATGCAAGAAAAATGGTATCGTCAGAAAACAAACAGGAGAAGCCAAGAGCCGAATTTCCTGGTTCTACTGGCGTGGCATTAGCTCCAGAAGACAACAATAAGCAATATATAACATCATCAGCAAAAAATACTACATCATCAACTATAAATATAGTTAAAGATGTTGCAAAAATGGGTGCATTAGGCTTAGTTGCTGCCCCCGTTTTAACCGGAGGTGCTATTGTCAAAGGAATCAGGCAACTAATAACACCTATCAACAAAGTAACAGAGCAAACACAACTTACTACTTCCGTAGTAACTCCTCAAGCTTCAGGTAGAATCGAAATTCTCAAGGATGATGCAGAGCCTAAATATGAAAAAAGTTTAACTACAATCTCTGAGGGCGAGCAATTCAAATCCGAAGTTATTTCAACAACAACCACTTCCATTACCACGACCACAAAAGAATTTGAAAATTACTTTGAAAGTAGTGAGGATGAAATTTCTAAGCCCATGCAAAAATCTACAGACCCCAAAAATAGTATGTTATTAGATAATCTTGTGGAAGAGACAGAGAAATTCATACGTACAACAACTACCAACTTCATAAATAATGAGCAAATACAACAACAGCATAAACAAGATCAACGAAATCTTGTACCCTTAACTGATGGCGAGTCGCCAATAGAACTGTGCGCGCCTGTTATCATAACAGAAACATCTGTAGTAACCACTGATCCTATTAATAAAATTACTGAAGTATTGGATCCAATAAAATCTAGTAGTGAAGAACTTATTTGCAATAAAGAACTAACAGCTAAAGATCGAATCGGTCAAATCGAATCCATACCAAAGAAGCCTTTAAAAACCAAAGAAGCTGAGGAAGAGGGAATGCCAGTAGAATCAAGTAAGGATTCTAAAGATACAACGTTACATGGTTCACTTAACTTGGACCAACAGGAACCCACTGAAGGAAAAACTGTGAAATTTACTCAGGAACCATATGTAAATAAAAGAGAAACCGACGTACAAATCCAACAAGAACATACTGAAAAACCAAATTTTGAAGTTGATCCCGAATGTCTGAATGACAAAAACGCAATTAAGGCAATTCCAAACCAAACAGAAGAAATAACTTCGACAACTATTCAAGAATCGTTTATAAATAAAACAGTTACAATGGAAACTAAAAGAGAATCAGCACAAGAATCAATTGAAAGACAAGCTGCAGAGGAACATATAAACATAATTTTTGACAAAAATACAAAGGAGCATTCCGAAAATAGAACATCGAAACCTTCCCAACAAGGCAAACATATTGTAGAAGAAGAATATGTGATAGCCAAAACATCCTCTGAAACATTACCAGAACTGTCTGGAAATACATCACCTCAGAAATATTATGTTGTTAAGGATTTCATAAAGCATGAAGGGTCTGGAGGGAATCAAACTTATCAAGCTATGTTGACTCCATTTGACAACAGTTGCGAGTTGGAAAGAAATAAATCTAAAGAGACTGACAGTCTTGAACAAACTAAAATTCAGGCTGAAAGAATATCAAACGAAGAAATCGAGAAGGTAAAACCAGTGTTTTCTCCAAAAACAATAGAGAAGCAAAGTAATGAAAAAGAATTCAAAGGCGTCGTTAAACCTGAAGAAACTTTAGCAGGAACTGCTGATAATTCACCCGCTGAGACATCCACAATAACTTTATCCGACAAGCCGATACTAGCAGAGAGAAATAAATTCATTAACGAACAAGTGTCTACTATACCAGTAGAAATAATTGGGCAGCCCGAACCAGACATAACAATAAAAAAGGAAAAACATCAAGATATAGTTGATTTTGTGCAAAATGAAAGAGAAGGTTCACAGCAGGGAACTAATATACTGCAGAATGTAAAAGATGCTGCAAAATTGGGTGCTATGGCAATTGTAGGTGCTCCTATATTGGCAGGAAAAGCAATTGTGGATGCTATAAAAAAAGATGAGAAATTCTCAAACTCCGAAAATATTACGGTATCTGCAGAATCATCTACTGCAATAACATCGACCGACAGTATATGTTCGTCTTATGTCGAGACACATAGTTCAGTGGTCACTGAAATAAAACCGGCGCCGCAAGAATATGTTTCCTCTAGGACTGCCATACCTCCTCAATCATTAGCTTTGGGTGATGCTATTTCACAAAATCTTATATCACCCGATGACTGCAAGGTAATTGTGGGAGGTAAGGAACAAGATGAAAGCGTTACTGAGTTGCTAAAGGACGAACAGCTTAGTCCATTAGACGAAGTTAAAATTTTAGATGATAAATTAGTGGTTTTGCAACATTTAACTTACCTCGTGGATGTTGACGATGAACTTAGTTCTGAACATTTAAGCGAATTAAACATCTACGACCCAGAGAATCACTACTTTACGGATCCCTCCACGTGTATGAAAACATCTTTCCAAACGTTAGTTTTCGAAATGAATGTATTCAATCCAGATACAATACTGGTTAAAAACCTTGGTACTGGTAAATATGAAACTTTAACGAATGCTTTGGAACGTCCTCTGCTAGATAGACATACAGGTCATATGGTCGACCCTAAAACTGGCAGGAAGATACCATTCTTTGAATGTGTAGCCCGCAGTTGGATCATACGTGCCAATCCAGAGAAAGAAAAACCCGTAGCTATTGAAAATGTAATAGATCCTGCGACAGGAAAAGTAAAGCTGGATAATGGTCGAATTTGCTCAATTGTTGACGCTATCAACATGGGATTGCTTGATATCCAGTCGATTTCAGTACGTGATCCAGTGAGCGGTGAAGTAATTCCACTGCGTATGGCAATCGAGTTGGGCGTTGTGAACATGCAGGCAGGCACTGTTATAGACATTCAAACACTTAAAGAAATTCCAATGGAAGATGCATTTAAATTAGGATTTTTGGTACCAGGAGCACGAAAGCCTATTTCTTTAGAAGCAGCTGTTCGTAAAGGCCTTTATGACCCCGAAACTGGTAAACTGTATGATTCAGAAGGCGACGTCCAAGTGGATGTTCAAAAGTCTATAGAGATAGGTCTAGTAGATCCTAAAATTTCTCTTATTGTTGATTCAGTTTCTAAAAAAGAAATTAAACTTGATTGTGCTATAGAGGATGAGTTAGTACTGCCCCAAACAGGCAAAATTAAGGATACTAAATCTAACACATTGGTACCATTTGATGTTGGCGTCGAGAAAAAGCTTGTGAAAACCGATAATATAAAATGGAGTTTAACGGAAGTGTTGCAAAGAGAATACTATTCTCCGCAATCAGGAAAAATTTTAAATCCCACAACGGGCGAAGAAATATTACTTCAACAAGCCATTGAACATGGTTTTGTTGAATTAGATACTTGTTTAGTTAAAAATGATGAAAAGAATACTATTGTTCCTGGAAAAGAAGCTGCCAAAGAAGGTCTGCTGGACACAGTTAAAGGTTGCTTGAACATTCCTAATATTAAATTAGATGAGGCCTTTGTGAAAGGATATTTGATTAGCACAAAAAAACCATTATCATTAGTAGACTGTCTGTTAAGGGGCCTTTACGATCCCAGTTCTTCAAAGTTCAACATTGAGGATAAGCGAGTGGATTTAAAGACAGCAATTTTTCATAAATTAATTAATTCTGAGGAACTAGTTCTTTTAGATCCGAAAACTGATTCAATTATTTCACTTAATGAAGCAATCGCTAAGGGATATATTGATCCTATTCAAGGATTTGTCGTTAATCCTTTTGCCGGCACAAAACTGTCTTTAAATGAAGCTCTTGAAAACCGTATTTTGATTCCACCAAAGCGGAAGCGAAGTTTACCAGATGCAGTATACCGTGGCCTGTATGATCCTAAAACTGGAGAATTCAGTAGCACAATTACTCGTGAAAAACTCTCAACTGAACGTGCTATTCGTAGAGGAATTTTGGATCCAGATTCGACTATTGTTAGTGTAGCAGGCGAACTATTACCATTTGAAAAAGCTGCTCTGGTTGGCATTGTTGATAGTCATCGCGGCACTGTTAGAGACTACGAAGATAAACCAATCGATTTTAAAGAAGCTTTCGATAGAGGTGTGCTTCTCGAAGCAAAGAAACCTTTGCGTCTAATCGAGGCCGTCATTAAGAACATATACGATGAAGTGGATGGCACTTTCATGGATCCGAAAACTGGTTTGAAGTTATCCTTTGCCGAAGCTGTGGAAACCAATCTACTCGATGGGGATAGTGTCCAAATACGTGACTTTAACACCGGACTATACAAGCAACTGAACTTGGCTCATGCTACTGTATCTGGTGTTATAGATGGCAAAAATGCAAAATTGGTTTACAATAACCAAAAGATTACTATAAAGCATGCTTTTGACGTGGGTATTCTAATGGACACCCACGCTCCGTTAAGTTTACAAAGAGCTTTACACCAGGGACTATTCGATGAAAAAACTGGAAAGTTTATAGATCCCAAGAGTGGACGCAAAATAACTTTACTCGAGAGCATACGCAGCTTTGTTATAAATCCCCAGTTGCCATGTTACTTTGACGAATTACAAGAACAAATGAACAATTTGACTGAAACTTGCCGCATGGGAATTATCAATCGAAGGGAGGGTGTATTCCGAGAACCCGGTAGTAATACATTCGTATCATTGAATGAAGCTTTGAATTTAGGTCTTATTGTAGATATTGAAAACGCAAGTTTTGGATTATATGAGTTATTGGCTATGGGTTTCTATGATACAACACTGAGAAAAGTAATCCATCCAGTTACTGGAAGAAAACTTAATCTGAATGAAGCTTGCGTTGAAGACGTAGTCAGTCTATCGTCTAGTTTAGTGAAAAACTATGCCACTGGGAAATATGTTAGGCTAGCTCAAGCTCTGAAAGACAAGTTGATAGATGAAACGAACGGATGTTACAACTTAGGAAACGAAGAACAGTTAAATCTCCAAGAAGCCCGGTCAAGGGGACTGATAGTCTCAAACAGAAGACTTTTGTGTTTTGAAATCGCAATGCGTATGCAATTATTTAGACCAGAAACAGGAAAATTATGCGACCCCACTACTGGTGATTTTTACGATCTTGCTGAAGCTATACAAAATGGTTTTATAGATCCGGCCACCACTGTTTTCAAGAATCACGTAACAGGCAAAGAGCTGCCCCTAAATGAGGCAATTGAAAATGGTGATATTGACGTAACTAAAGGGCGTGTTTTTGATCCAAAAACAAAATCTGCTTATAACTACGACATTGCATTATCGCGAGGTATTTTATTAACCATTACAAATCCATTGGCAGATCGCACTGAAATTGTTAAGCGTCAGGAAAGTGTTGAACTGCTAACTCAGACTCCTCTTAGCGTTGTCGTCAGTAAGCCTCGAGAAATGTCATTAGAAGAAGCAATTAAATATAATATTATTGACCCAAAGACTGCTTTGATTCGCGATTTCGAAACTTTTAAATTTTTGCCATTTGAAATTGCACTGCAAAAAGGAATTATTGATTTAAGCAAGCGGACTTTAGTGGATCCAAAAGCATTGTACTATGCGTTTGACCAAAATCTAATAGTTTATGTAAGAGAACCCATAACATTCGATTATGCTGCGGAGAGCAAAATATTAGATTTGCAAACTGGCATGCTAAAGTATACAGATCAAGATTATCATTCATTAGTTTCTACTGAGAATGACAACATAACTGAAAATTCAGATACTGAACTGAAAACATATTCCCTCAAAGATGCAACCACTATGGGTATCATAGACACGGAATCTGCTCTTATAAAGGATTTAGCAAAGTCCAAGTTGATACGTTTGCCGGAAGCATTCCGTAAAGGCCTAATAGATGCCAACAAAGCAAATGTTTTGAATACAAAGACATCAAAATTGTATACTTTAAGTGAAGCGTACGAGAGTGGTTTAATTTTTACGCCCAAACGTTCCTTTGGCCTACTCGAAGCCATTTCTTTTAACCTTTATAATCCTACCAATGGCTGCTTTGTCGATCCATTCCAAATGAATCCTGATATCATAAAGCGCAAAAAGTTTTCTCTTGCTGATGCAATAACTAGTGGTTTGATTGATCCATCGTCAACGGTGGTTAGGAATCTATCAACGGGGGAAATAATACCACTTCCATCCGCTATACAAACAGGTTTGATTGACCCAACTGAAGGACGTATTACCGATCCTAGAGATAGTAAAAACAATATGGATCTCGTTAAGGCCACTGAGAAAGGCCTCTTGTTACCAGCAGAACAAAGGGTAAGTTAATTGCCGGGACAGATTGTTTACCATTTGCCTAAAGCTGCAACATAGCTCGCCATGCTCAAACACAAAGGCTTCTATTACTGTTATCTTATTCTATATTTTGCTATTTTTATACTTTGAACCGATTTCTGTTTTTTTTTTTTCTTCTTAAATTTGCTTGCATATTATATATTTATGTATTGTTAGCTTTATTACTGTTCTTTCTTTTGCATGACTAGAAAATAATTAGCGATTCTCACTTCTTAGCTGTGTACGTTCGCAACAGTTCTAAGAGACCACGAAGCATAAGCTATTTTTAAATAAAAGAAAATATTTTATAGTTTTGTTGTTATTACGCAACGTGAAAATCGTTAATATATTTTATTCGACAGCTTCTATCATTGGCAGTACTCCTCCAAAATTGTATCTAAAATCTCTTTTCTACCATAAACCAAAATATTTCTGCCCAATCTATTTTTTCACCTGAGAACATCGAATACATTCAGAAGTTAAGGTTATTCCAAATTATGAGTCAGTTCCAAAATGTCGAACTGCGAATCAACGGAACAAAGTCCTGCAGTGCAGCAGCAACCGAGAAATGTTTAACAATGTTGCTATATAAAATTACTATATAAAATTAAAAAAGGAATAATGCTGAATTAAAAAAAAAAAAAAAAAAATTCCAAAATATCAAAAAATTTTGATTTGACGCAGACACCCAGATCCTACCATGGTATAATAAAACAAGGTACTTCCACTGTGAGCTATTAAATTTAAAATAATTTTCTGACAATTTTAAGGATTCTGACATTCCCATAAAAATTAAGTTACCATATTATTTTAAGTTACCCGTTTTTTTTTTCTTTTGATTTGAGTTGTTAAAATTTTAATTGCATCGATCACATAATTAATAATAATTAAAATCCGTTGCCAATTAATTTATTATAAAAATCTTGTAAATCTTGAATAAACATATTTTTTGTTAAATTGTCTCATTGATCACTGTAATGGTTTCAATGTTTTTGGTTCAATGCAAAGCAACATAATGACTTTTTATTTCTTTTGGAAATGCACAGAAACTGGGATTTTTCGTAGTTTTCTATATTCTTTACATTTTATATAGCTTTTATTGAATTATTTTAACAAAATATTGCAAAATGTTTATGTTCAAAACTTCAAAATGAAATTTTTCTCTCTGTCAATATTCAAAAACGATTCACAATGAGATTTTGAGCGGGAGATTCTATCTATGTTGTACGTTCAGTATGTTTAAATTGAAAATGAGTAAACTAAAATATGTGAAAAGAGAGGGGATAAAATAATAGTTAAATACCATGGTATAATATAATTTAATGGTGGTTTGTCTGTGATTTCGTGAAAATGTGGCTTGGTACTAAAAAAAGGCCATTATTTTGGAAATTGCTGAACTAGACACCTTACAATTTAAATGAGTTAGAGATCAGTGAATGAAGTTTAGTATATACAATTTAATTAACGAAATTGCTAGACAAATGGAAAAACTTATATACATATATATATTTATGTATTACAGATTTTATTTAAAAATTTCCAAATAAAGAAAATTATTTTTTATAATGTGGCAACGTCATATTCAATATGATGTAGAAAAATAAACTTCAAAAATCCTTATTAAAATTTAATAAAAGCATGTGGGAACACCTTGTATTTATATACATTGGATCCCACTATTCAATTTTTTTTTTTGTTATTATTACTATCTTAAGACTGTGTTAAAAGTTTTCGAGATTTTGGAATTCATCCTCCCTTTGCGCACTTCGCGAGGTACTCGTATCTATTATGTATGTATGTATATTTTCTGATTCTAAAATTTCTAGTTGCAGTTCTGTTTCTTTATGTCACTCTTTTCTGGATGTATTCTTTGTTGCCAACAATTACAGAGCATGGTGGTTTTAGGTGAAAAAAACAGTAAACATATATAAATATACTGTCTTTTGAATGAAGATGATATCAAATATCACACACCAAAATATCACAAATTTATCATCGTGCGCTCATACAAATCAAAACCGTATACATCTAAATAGATTCTACACATATCACAATTTCATGTGCCTTGGATGCTGCCCGTATCATACATATTCCAACATAAGTGTCGTCGGCAAACCAGAACAAAAATAATTAAACATCTGAAAGAGTTGTTTTTAATAATTTAGTTTGTGATTTTTTTGTATATTGTTAAATTAATGCTTGTCGTAAGATCCATTACCTAGTTACCACCCGCAAATGTCCGATCATTTTTGTTTTAAATACAGTGCCGATAATTTTTAAAATGGTATTGTCCTTATACAAATGATCGACACAACGTAAAATTTATTTTATATTAATAGTAACAACCTTCGATTTATGCGATTTTTCTTTCTTATCGAAAGAAAGTTATTAATTGAATGCATTTCTTATTTTCAAGATGCCTTCGTATATGCTTATTACTTTTATTCTCAATCATTTTTAATTGTTTAGTTTTAGAAGTGGTATTCAATTGAATTAAATTAAATTTATTGGTATTGAAACAAAAATTAAAAGTAAATTTTAATGAAACCTGAAAGATTAAATTTTATCCTACAATACAAATTTCCAAAAACAAATGTGTTATTGATAACCCATTTCTATTGAATTCTGGTATGTTTGGAATATGTTAAGAAATAGAACAAAACATTATCACCCCTATCATGAATAATTTTTCCCTGAAATTGCAATCATGACAAAATTCCCCGTGAATGATTTCACGCTAAAATTAAATTCCCCTGATCGTGAATGATTTTTTTCCCGCGAGTTTTTTCACTTTTCACTTTTCCCTTTAATTTATTCACTTAGTTTCTGGTGGGAATAGAGTAGAAAATGTAAGTGTTTTCTATTATAATTCGAATGTTCGAGTTTGCAAATTTTATTTTAGTGGCAAGACCCTTTAATAAGAATTTTTTTAATTTGTTTTGTCTGGTTTTCAAAATGTATCCAAATTATTTGACTACTAAATATTTAGTCATACTTTTTTTAAATTATTGCATAAACTTAAATTTTTCAACACAAATTCTTTGATTTTTCATGTTGCTTTCGACTTCTTTTTCTTTTTTTTTTGCATTCACTGAGAACTGATAGCGGGAATAATTTCTCACGGGAGATTCACGATACAAATATTCCCCTTGTTATTCACGATAGGGGTGTATAGCTATATACATATCGTCACAGAACATATTTTAGTAGTTGTGGTCTGTTAGGTCAAAATACGTCATCTTGCAAAATTTTAAAGTTGTTCGACAATATACAAGGATATTATTAACACAATAAAAGTGATATATCTACAAATGCGATTATTAATTAAATAGAAAAGCCATGACAAACACTTAAATTTATATTGAAAGCTGATTTCAGATACTGTAATATATTGTAAAATCGATATACATAAATGATAATTACAAATAGATTGCACATAAATGTACTAAATATTTGTAATTGAAAGCTGTCTCAAAATATACATACTTTTAAATTTTCGAAGTAAAATGTTTTCCTCGATGGTAATTAATTCAACAATTCGAGTAGTTTATACCATATGAAAATTAAATTCCATTATTTTATTTTGATATTTTTATTTAATTTTTTGCTACACAATCAATAATTATGCTCCATACTCTGTGCGCAATGGAAAATTGTCGAAATTACCAAGAATAATAAAATAAAGATTACGCCTTGCGCATGATTTACCGTTTGCTGACGGTATTTGTTCCCTCGAAGAGATTGCCAAATGTTTATTATATGCAAAACTAATACTTCCTCGTACAAAATTAATATTTTATGTTAAATCTGGCAACTCTTCACTCAATGTACTCAGAGATATTTCCAACAAGCAAATGAAATCGGATTTATGTAAGTGCAAGTTTTGTGTTATATTTTATAATAAACTGTGTTATATTTTAAAATAAATATATTAAAATAATTATTAAATAACTTAAAGTGTAAAAAACTTATAAAAACTTGATTTTTAAGGCTCACACTGTAAACAAAAAACCTTAATTTAGGTTTTTAGAGAAAAGAGAACAAAATGAGCAAGCATGAAATGTGCAGTGGGCAATTGCAAACAAAGTGACAGTAAAAAAACAAGTGAGAAATAATTGTGTTAATATGTAATATTGTTATCAAAATTTTGTTTGTTTTAAAAAAGCTGTGTGATTTTATAGTTTTCCAATAAATGAAGCTCAAAGGAAGTTATGGCTGATATTTTGCAAGCAAAAAAAATTTGTTTTAAATGGGGAAAAAAGAAAAATAATTAGCACTTGGGCTCAATATTTATATAATATAACTATAAATGAACAATTTCAAAGAAAAAATAGTGGAAAATAAAATAATGTTTTAAAATTGTTAATTATCAAACAAATTTAATTTGAAAAATCGCAGTTTGCCCTACTGTCCTGTTTTTACAATAACATAATACTTCTCCAGCTGAATTTAATTAACCAATCAGAACACATGTTGAGTGACGTCAGAGTTCCATCATGCGCAGAAAAGTATTTTTATTTCATCTTGTTGGCGTAATCTTTATTTTATCATTCTTGGAAATTACTACAAATTAATATTTAAAACAACAATGCTATGACAACTCCGAACATGTTTAGACCTGAATAAGTACATATAAAAAATATGTAAATAAAATCAATTGTAAAATAAAAATCAAAAGATCGTAACTCGGAACTTTTTATTATTAAAAATAGAAATAAATTTGTTGCCCTTGCTTTATCCAAATTTTAAAATTGTGTTGTGGTATTTGCGAATATATTTCTCATTTTCTGTGACGATATACATTCCCGAATGAATGTCTAAAAGCTATAATACATTCGTACGTGTGCTTGACGTTAGAACATACATTTGCTTAAATACCTGTCAAGGATTCATTTTATATTCTCTTTGTACTGTTAAGATCGGCAGTAACGAGACAATAGAATATAAAAAGTGTTTGGTATGTCGTACTAATTTCCATTTTATGTTATGAATTACCAAAATTTAGGCACAATAATTCATTTTATAATATTCTTTGGCAATTTTAAATGGAAAATAATTTAATTAAATTTACTTTTATCCATCCGACTTCCTTAGTGTGTGTTCTGTTTGAAAGCATGTCGAAAAAAGTATAAAGAAAATCTTTTGCTGTCATGGATTAGTTAAAATTTTTGGAAAATTGTTTACCGGCTGTTAAATATATTTAGCCTTATGCAAAATAATAATGTAGCTTTAAATATCTTTCTTAAAAATATTTGCATACAAAAACATTTTTTCAGCGAATGTTACTAAAGTAAGCACAAACTTAATTTGCATCAAAAACACTCGTAAACAGCCGTTTGTTGTTGTCTTTCGCACTAAATTTGTTGTTAATTTTTAATGCGTTTTTTTTCTAAATGTGGGCACTCCTTTTTTCATGCCGCAAATCGGTGGCACGTACCACACACGGCTCTAACAGAACCTGTGCATGTCCATCGCACCACACACTTCGTTACCCTCTTTTTTTTATTTGCTAAAACAATTAAATTATCTTACCTTATCTTACTTTGAATCCATTGTAATTTTACAATAGTAAACAATTTGCAAATTCCTGGTTGATTATCGACAGTATTGCCATACTGAAATAGCTAAATGCACTATGCTTTCCTGAATAATTGTCGAATGTAATACACATTAGGAAGGGGCTAACGCACAAGTTAATTTGAATGCAAATTAGGGCTGTCGTCTCTACGCTATTAACTTCGTTAATTAATTATTTTTTATATGTAATGTTCCACCTCAAAAATCTCTGTTAATTAGCACAAATGGATTCAATTTATATTTTAAATTAAGGTCATAGTCCGTCCACACTTGTCAAATATTTCCCAAAAACGCTTAACCACTCATAAAAAACCTTTAAATTCAGTCAAGTGTTTATTGAGTTAAACGGCTTTCAATAATATTGGATTCTATGACACTGCCTATTAGTTATATAATAACCACGTATCTAATTCAGAATATTTTTTATTACTATTTATTAGTTACGCTTTTTTTATTTGACAAGTGTGAACGTACCATTAGCTCTCGTTTGGAGGCTTTGATTATTTTCATATGACGAAATATATCGTTAAATTATACAAATAAATCAAAATTCCCAATGAAATGTACAAAAATAAATACAACAAAACTCGTTCTACGAGTAATACTTTGAATGGAACAAAAAGAATCATTTCGATTTTTCTTTATTTATTACATTTTTGTTGCTTTTCTCTCGTTGAAATATTTATAGACTGAAACCCCGTGTTAGAAGTACACCATTTCTAAGAAGTCGCATGTTTTACCAGTATGTACTACATACTTGAGTACTAGAATATAATTGTATTCGTCTTTGAACATTATAAAGTTTTGGTTTGTGAACATAATAGTGTTACCAATCACAGAAACGAATTAAAGTGCTGTTATGCAAGAGTTTTTAACACATGTATGTTAGTCTTAAAGTGTCTGCTATCTAACCTGCTATAGATCAGATACGGGCGTTTCATAGCACAATTGTGCTGAGATCATTCACACGTATTTTTACCCTCTTTAAGTTAGTCGTCGATGAGACAACGACGAATGAATATCAGGCGGATGCTTACGAATTTTTTTATATATTTTTCCAGAATATTTGTCCAGCAAACAATTTCAGTCATGATGATATGCGAAAAATATTTTGTCATAAACAATGCTTTCGATAACATACAATGCCTTTTATACAATTTTTCTCCAATAACGGACTATACTAATTCTCCTAATTTAGTAATACACTTAGTCTTATTAATTAGTCTGTGCAAAATCTTATCAAAAATATTTTGAATATGTTTTCCATATGAAAATGATCTTCCGTGCCGAAAAATATCAAAGCTTATTAAGTTTGATACATACGACCACTCCAGAAAGCAACCATTCTTTTATATTTTTTTTTTCTTGAACGGAAAACATAACAAATTATTGTGCTATCTCTTTTAATGCTAGAGTTAATGTCGACGTCGTCGACGGCGTCAAATGTCAAAAAAAAGTTGAATCGTATGAAATTGTATGAGAGCAGTTAATCTCAACGTGTTGCAACGCCGTAAAAGTTCAATCTATTTCAACTTTTTCGGCGTTGAAACGCCGTCAACGGCGTCGACATTAACTCTAGCATAATTTTTTTCATTTGACTGTTTGCTTAGAAAAAGCTTCATTTTTAATGAATAAGTTTACGTAATCAACGTTTTTCTTCAAGATTATCTTGCAAACGCTTTGCTTTTTGTTTGGTGGGTAGCTCGCAAGTTCAACACATACAAAATTTACCAATACATTGACGGTGCCCACCACTGCTATAGATACATGACAGAATGGTTTAAAAATAATCCTTACAGTATGCATATCTAGACGTATACTTATTTTTCGCATTTTTGCTATAATTTGAACACAGAAAATCTGAAACTTATACCACAACAAAAACTTTCCAAAAATGTTTTTACTAGGTGCGTTGGTTTAACATTGTTGCTAAACGCAAACAATTTAAGATCTGGGGGCAAATTACGGCATTCGATATCGAACGAAATTTCCATTTAAGTTGTATTGAAATTTCGATCGGTATCGAATGCGGTAATTTGGGCCCTGTTAAAGTTAGCAGTTTAAACGAATGCCCTTACTAAGTAAGGGGATATACTAACAAATATGCCCATACAAGGCATTACAATAAACTACAAGTTCCTATAAAATATATGATCAATGGTTAAGATAATATTTATGTAACTAAGAAATCATTTCAGTTTTATAGAAATCAGTTCAATGAAGTATAACGTAAATCGAAGGTTGTTTGTATTATATGGCTTATTGAGATTGTTTACCGTTTCTACTTCATTATTTTATATATTATTTTATAAATGTTGTCAATGTATTCCGTCATATACGTACGAGTACATGTTGTACGAACTATACTTGTATCGTAATACATACATAGTTTGGAAAGGTAAATTATTTTAATTATTGTTTTATATCTTTCCTATTTAATTTCATTCATTTCAATTTTCTACCTTTTCAGGTTTTACTCCAGTTTCAATCTATGTGTTTTCTTAAAATCATAAGTGTATATATACATACATATATGTACATATATTCCTAAAACACATTTAACTAAGCTCTTCTAACTTATTTATAAAATCTTAATTTTATTTAACAATTAATTATCTTTAATTTTTGGTAGCTTGGAACTCAACCGTAGTGTATTTGCTGTTAGTAGAAATAGATATAACAATTTAATATCTGGTTATTTGTGTAATTTGCTTTTGTTAACGTTATTTGTATGCTCGCTCTAACATTGCTTTACATATAAAATTCTGGACTACAAATTGACTTTTTCATACATAAATCCGCTAAGATTTGTTCCCTAAATTAAGACATTGTTTTTAGCTAAGCTTTGCTTTGGTTTAAATTTTTCTAATATATATTTTGTGTTTATAATAATATTCCCTGAAATTTAAAAATAAGTTTATCTAGGCTTATTTGGGTAATAATAATTTGTTCACCCAACCTCTTCAACACAACATTATATATACTATATTATATACAACATACATATACTATATACATATCTGCATACGTATATCCGCATGATAATATTATCTTGTTTCTCTTTAAAAATATTAATAATATAGCAAGCGGTATTTGAGAAATTCAACATGTGTGAAGAAAATGTAAATGAATTACTTAAGTGGGTCAATAGTATTGAGCATAAAATTGCAACTGTAGGGGGACCAAGAGAAAATATCGATGAACTTCGCAATCAAATCAATGCCCTTAAGGTAGTTTATTTTACTATAATTTAAGATTAACGAATTTCGAATGAATATAATATCTTTTATTTAGCAAATCAAAGAGGAAATTGAAACCCAACAGCGGCCAGTGGCAACGTGTTTGGAACAAATTCGCCAAATTGTACTAACTGGTGGCGATGTGTTATCGGTACCCGAAGTAACGACTTTAGAAAACTCAGGACGTGAACTGCGTTCACGCGTTGATCGTGTTAATGACCGAACAGTGCGTTTGTTGCGTCGTCTAGAAGCTGGGCGTGATGAACTTAATAAGCTACGAAGTGAACTAGATATTTTCTCTGACTGGCTGCAATCAGCTCGACGAACTTTAGAAGATAAAGAGCGCGCATTATCGGATCTTACGCGTCTTTCATCGCAAGCAGAAACTGTTCGGGAATTTGTTAGCGATGTTATTAGCCATCAAGCTGATTTAAGGTTTATTACAATGGCTGCTCAGAAGTTTGTTGATGAATGCAAGGAGTTCTTAGCAATTCTTAATGATTTTAGAACATCACTTCCTGAACGCTTGCCACATGTTGAGCCGTTATCAAGTGCGGAAAGTCCTATACGTCAAGAAGTTTCCTTAGTTTCAGCTCAATATAAAGATCTAATGAATCGTGTCAATGCTCTTCAAGATCGTATATCTGGTCTAGGTGGTCGACAACGTGAGTATCTGGAAGCTCTAGACAAAGCAAAGGATTGGTTGAGAACAGCGCAACCACGGGTTTCCCGTATAATTTCTGAGCCTATAGGTGGCGATCCAAAGTCGGTGCAGGAGCAAATGAATGAAGCGAAAAGCTTGCACAATGAATTTTTGCTGAATGGCCGCCTCATTGATAATGCTCAACAAACATTAGACAGCTTGCTGTACACTTTAGGCGGTCAGCTTAGTCCAATGGAAATAAAGCAGCTAGAAATTCCAATAGCTGAACTAAAAAATAAGTATCAAAGTCTTTTGGATACTCTAAGTGAGCACTGCAAGATGCTAGATAAAACCTTGGTACAGTCTCAAGGCGTTCAAGAAGCTCTTGACAACCTAGGAAGTTGGGTTAATCAAGCTGAGGATAAGTATAAGCTTCAGTTAAGACCTGCATCCTTGATAAAGGAACGTTTACAAGAGCAAATTCGCGAGCACAAAACATTTTTGGCTGATATGCAATCTCATCAAGTCAGCATTGACAGTGTGCAGTCTTCGGCGAAGCACTTAATGCATACAGCTTCCAATGCCCGTATCGCCAAAAAGGTTGAAACTAACCTTAACGATGTGACGTCTAAATTTGAAAAACTTTTTGACAAAGTTATTAAACGTGGTGATTTCCTCGATGATGTCTATAACCGGTTGTGTCAATATTTAGATGAAATTACAAATGTCGAGCAAGAAATTTCCATTTTGCAGGATGGCCTTGATGGACGTGAAAGTAGTTTACTCTCTGCGGAAGAATTTTCTCGCCGTATGCAAGAACTCTTAAATCGCAAAGAAGATTTGACACCGTCTTTTGAGAATTGTGTACGTAATGGGAAAGATTTAATTAGCATTCGAGATGTTACAGATACTAATACTTTGCGGGATCGAATTAAGGCACTCGAAGCACAATGGCGAAACATAAATATAACCATAGAAGAGAAAGCTAAATTATCTAAACAAAAAGCTGAACACCAAGTAGCATACGAAAATCTTAAAGATCAAGTTCTGTCTTGGCTGGCTAGTATGGAAACTCGAATTAGTGGATTAAATCCTGTAGCAGTTGATTTGGAAAAAATCCGTCAACAGCATGAGGAGTTGAAGCCAATAAACAAGGATTACCGTGACTATGCGTCTACAATTGACAGAATTAATGACATTGGTACACAGTATGATGCACTCATTCGTCCTGAAAGTCCAGGTCGCAAGCGGTCGACCTATAGTCCGATTAAAAGGATAAGTCCCCTACGCCGCATGTCTGGGGAAGGTCGCAGTCCCAGTCCTACAAAGGGAGGTATACTGTCGCCACTATCAACTGGTTCCAGTGGATTTGGTAGCCGCAGATCCTCTCAAGATGGCTTCCAACTCTCCGAACTCTCCCCGGTGCAACAACAACTAAGCGAAATAAACAATCGTTACGGACTCGTGGGAGTTCGTATTAACGATCGTCAAAACGAAGTAGACAATATAGCCGAAGAAGTACGAAAGCAATATGATAATCTTAAAAACCTTTCTAGTTTCCTGGAACGCATCCAACGTCAAGTACCAAAAGAATCAGTTTCGAATAAAGAGGAAGCCGATCGTTGTATTAAACAAGCTCGTAAAATTCTTGAAGACATGTACGAAAAACAAAGCCTTTTAGATACAACAAAAACGCAGATTAAAGACATACTGCGTCGTAAGTCCGATGTCCCTGGCGCCGAACAGCTACGTATGGAAAATGACAACATTGTAGAAAAGTGGAAGCAACTAAGTGACATTTGCAAAAATCGCATAAATTTTTCAGAAAAATTGCGTGATTTCTTGGACACACACAATAATTTGAAAAATTGGCTGGACAGCAAAGAACGTATGCTTACGGTACTTGGACCCATTTCTTCCGACCCTCGTATGGTACAGAGTCAAGTGCAACAGGTACAAGTATTACGTGAAGAATTCCGAACACAACAACCGCAGTTAAAGCACTTCCAAGAAATTGGCAACGATATTCTTGATCATCTAGAGACTGGCTCTCCAGATGCTTCAGCAGTTGACAGAAAGTTAAAAGATATAAACTTTAAGTGGGAAGATCTTGTTGGTAGATTAGATCAACGAGCGAACTGTTTGGGAGGTGCGGCTGATAGTAGTAAAGAGTTTGATGCGGCAGTGAATAGGCTACGAGAAGCCTTACAACAAATAAGCGATAACTTGGATAGCTTACCTAATGATGGCGATCATCAGGAGAATTTGAGAAAGATTGAAAACTTAGAACGTCAATTAGAAGGTCAGAGGCCATTATTAGCTGACGCTGAACATTCCGCTGCCGCTCTCTGTAACATTTTGGGAGATCCTGCATCAAGAGCGGATGTGAACTCACGTGTTGCCGCTCTAGAAAAACAATACCAAGCCTTGCAAAAGAAACTCGATACGAAGAAAGCTGAGACGGAAGCCACGCTCAGAGATGGTCGTCACTTTACAGAAAACTGTTCAAAAACTCTTGGCTGGCTTTCTGCCGAGCTTTCGAATTTAGCAGAACGTCTACTGGTTTCAGCTCATAAGCAAACATTGCAACACCAAATCGACACTCATGAACCTATTTATCGTGAAGTAATGGCTCGTGAGCATGAAATCATTATGCTCATCAATAAAGGAAAAGATTTATCGGATCGCCAACAAGATCGTACTATTAAACGTGATTTGGAACGTATCCAACAACAGTGGGAAAAACTTCGTCGGGAGGCAGTTGATCGGCATACTAGATTGCAAACTTGTATGGAGCATTGCAAGAAATATGAAACAGCATCAGAAGTATTTTTGGCTTGGCTACGTACAGCTGAAGACAAGCTATCAGAATTGAATCCAGGTGTTCTTTCTAAATCACTACTTGATACACGTTTGCGCGATCTACAGACATTCCGTAGTGAGGTCTGGAAACATTCCGGTGAGTTCGAAAACACTAAAGGAATGGGAGAAGCGTTTTTGATCAGCTGCGATGTCGATAAGGAACCAATTAAGGCAGAGCTTCAGGATATTCGCGAACGTTGGGAACGTCTAAATAATGATCTTATAGCTCGTGCTCATGAAATTGAAAACTGTTCTCGTCGATTGGGCGACTTCAACGATGAACTTCGAAACTTAGATCATGCTGTAGGCAGATGCGAGGATCGTCTCGCCGCTCACGATGCTTTAGGTGGAGCAGCTAAAGATCCTAAATTATTGGAGCGTGTGAAAGCTATAAGAGAAGAACTCACAACCCTTCAGAAACCTTTACAAACTCTTAAAGGGATCGCAAAGGATATTTGCGCTGAAGCACGCGCTGCAGGTGGCGATGCTGAACACCTCACAGATGATGTTGATGGTATTGCGGACCGAATCGGAGAACTTCAAAGCCGCTTAGATGACCGCCTTGGTGTATTGCAATCAGCAGCAACTGTAGTATCTCAGTTCAATGAACATGTCAAAGCATTAGGCCTCGATTTAAATGAAATTGAAAATGAAGTTGAAAAACTATCTCCACCGGCTCGTGAAATAAAGCAAGTGCAAGTTCAAATACACGATACCGCTAAATTACAAAACAAATTGGACAGAATTGTAGACCGGATCGAAGATGGTGACCGTGCTGCTGATTCCTTGATTGATGCTGGCTATTCACCTGATACATCTCAAACTCGAGAACAAATTTCTACCCTTCGTAAAACGTTTGCTCGTCTGGATAACCGTGTTCGAGATCACGCTCAGAACTTGCAAGATACTTTGGAACTCTTACATAAATTTTACGACATTGAATCTCAAACTGTGAACGATATTAAGGACATAAGCGATGAGTTTTCTCGCATGAAACCTGTAGGCTCCGACCTAGAACAGATACGTCGACAGCAAGAAGATTTTCGTAACTTCCGTGAAAACAAATATGAACCATTGGCTCAAAACGTTGATAAAGTTAATGTTAGTGGACGTGATTTAGTACGATCCGCAGCAAGTGGCGTTTCAACTTCTCAAATTGAAAGAGACTTGGAGAAGTTGAATGATAGTTGGAATGATCTTAAAGAACGTATGAACGAACGTGATAGACGTCTGGATGTTGCGCTCCTACAATCAGGCAAATTCAAGGAGGCCTTAGCAGGTCTTTCGAAATGGTTATCAGATACTGAAGAAATGGTAGCTAACCAAAAACCTCCCAGCTCGGACTATAAGGTTGTGAAAGCACAGCTGCAAGAACAAAAATTCCTTAAGAAAATGCTTTTAGATCGTCAGCATTCTATGTCTTCTTTATCTTCTTTGGGTAAGGAAGTAGCAACACATTGTGAACCATCTGAGCGCGCTGCTATTGAAAAACAACTCAAGGATCTTTTGAAACGTTTTGATTCTTTAACTGATGGTGCAGAGCAAAGAGAGCAAGACCTAGAAGAGGCAATGGAAGTTGCTAAACGCTTCCATGATAAAATTAGTCCGTTAGAATTATGGCTAGACAACACAGAACGTGCCGTTAAAGGAATGGAATTAATACCAACTGACGAGGAAAAAATACAACAGCGTATTCGGGAGCAAGCCAGACTCCAAGATGAGATTCTGAGTAAAAAGCCTGACTTTACTGATTTAGCTGATGTAGCTGGTCAGTTGATGCATTTAGTGAGCGACGATGAAGCCGTCAATTTAAGTGAAAAAGTTCGTACTATTACCGATCGCTACACTGGACTTGTAGATGCTAGTGACAGCATCGGTGCCTTACTGGCAGAATCTTGCAAGGGTCTCAGACATTTAGTTCTTACATACCAGGACTTAGTTGCGTGGATGGAAAGAATGGAGAATGAATTAAAACGCTTCCGTTCTGTGCCAGTCTATGCAGAAAAATTAATGGAACAAATGGAGCTTTTACTAGAACTAAATGAAAATATTGCCAACAATGCTCCAAACGTTGAGTCAACTGTAGAATCCGGAGCCGAACTCATGAAACATATATCCAATGACGAAGCCATTCAACTAAAAGACAAATTGGATTCATTGCAGCGTCGTTATGGTGAGCTTGCGAATCGTGGTGGCGATTTATTAAAGAGTGCACAAAAAGCATTACCTTTAGTTCAAAAATTCCATGAAGCTCACAATCTTTTGATTGATTGGATGCAATCAGCTGAAAGTGCACTTGCTCCTAGCGAACCGCGCCAATCTGATGTTCTACGATTGGAAGCTGAACTAGTCGAAATGCGACCCACTTTGGATTCAGTGAATTTGGTAGGCCCCAAACTTTGTCAACTTTCGCCTGGTGAAGGTGCATCTACAATTGAAAACATCGTTACTCGTGACAATCGTAGATTCGATGCCATTGTTGAGCAAATACAACGCAAAGCTGAACGTTTACATCTTAGTAACCAACGAGCCAAAGAAGTCACCAATGATATTGATGAATTGTTAGAATGGTTCCGCGAAATGGATGCAAATTTGCGCGATTCGGATTTACCTGCCATTGAACCTAAGTTGGTTCGCGCTCAATTGCAGGAACACCGTTCTGTTAATGACGACATATCCAGCCAAAAAGGACGTGTTCGCGATGTTACTGCTGCTTCTAAGAAGGTTTTGCGCGAATCACCACAAAGCGAAAATACTGCCACTTTGCGAGAAAAACTTGACGATCTAAAGGAAATTGTCGATACTGTTGTGCAACTATGCAGCGAGCGTTTAAGTGTACTTGAACAAGCACTGCCACTATCTGAACATTTCGCGGATTCCCATGCTGGTCTTACTACTTGGTTGGATGACATGGAACAGCAAATATCACGCCTTAGTATGCCGGCGCTGCGTCCCGATCAAATAACGCAACAACAAGACAAAAACGAAAGGCTTTTACAATCGATTGCGGAACACAAACCCTTGTTGGACAAATTGAATAAAACTGGAGATGCATTAGCTGCTCTCGTCGCTGACGATGACAGTGCAAAAATTAATGAAATCTTGGATTCTGATAATGCACGATACGCTGCTTTGCGTTTGGAATTACGCGAACGCCAACAAGCTCTTGACAACGCTTTACAAGAGTCAAGCCAATTTTCCGACAAACTCGAAGGAATGTTGCGTTCATTGGCTAATACAGTAGATCAAGTTAATCAATTAGACCCATTATCTGCCCTACCACAAAAAATTCGTGAACAAATCGAAGACAATGATGCTATAATGGAAGATTTGGATAAACGTGCTGACGCCTTTAGTGCAGTACAACGTGCAGCCAATGATGTCATCGCCAAAGCTGGAAATAAGTCTGACCCAGCTGTTCGAGACATAAAGAGTAAACTAGAGAAACTTAACCACTTGTGGAATGATGTTCAAAAGATCACGAAAAAGCGTGGTAGTTCTCTGGATGACATACTTAATGTAGCTGAACCATTTTGGAATCAGTTGCAAAGTGTTATGAAAACATTAAAAGATCTTGAGGAAACCCTTGCATCACAAGAACCACCAGCAGCCCAACCTCAAGAAATTCAAAAACAGCAGGTCGCTCTGCAGGAAATTCGTCATGAAATTGATCAAACTAAACCTGAAGTTGAACAAGTACGCCGCCATGGTAGTAATTTAATGAATTTGTGTGGTGAACCGGATAAACCAGAAGTAAAAAAACATATCGAGGATTTGGACAATGCCTGGGATAATATTACGGCTTTGTATGCTAAGCGTGAAGAAAATCTTATTGACGCCATGGAGAAGGCCATGGAGTTCCATGAAACGCTACAAAATCTACTGAAATTCTTATCAAAGGCCGAAGACAAATTCAGTCATTTAGGACCGGTCGGTTCGGACATTGATGCTGTTAAAAAGCAAATAGAGCAATTGAAGTCGTTCAAGGATGAAGTTGACCCACATATGGTTGAAGTAGAGGCATTAAATAGGTAAGTTTTATTATATATATATATATATATATATATATATATATATATATTATATATATATATATATATATATATATATATATATATATATATGAATATGTACATTGGATTGAATTCAATATTGAGTTAATAACTACTTTTTAAATTGATTCCATCTACTTTATACTACATACTTCTTCACTATGCTGTTAATCAAAATGGTATATATATATTTGATTTGGATAAATTCCCAAATTGGCAGGGGCTTGGAAAGGCAAGAAATACGTTAAAGAGAAAAGTTATTGTGTTGTTGCTCGTTACTTTTTGGTTAATTGTGCTTTCAACTCCAATGCATGTTTTACCTCCACACTCTTTTATACATACATATATAGTATATAATATATTATATTTTTTGTATGATCAGCAATTGTATGTTGGGTTTTTTTTTTTTTGAAGCGGAGAATCTAAAATCGAGGTTAGCTGTTTAAAACCTAATTTTTTAGAGCACCACATAATAAATAGCAATTCTGGGAAAAGATCCCCATTTCCTTTTTATCTCTGTACTCAAAATATCACTGTCTATTCTTGTTGATGCGGCTTGTAAATGCAATTTGAATATTTAAAAATTATATAAAAATAGATGAAATGTAAGCGATTAAAGTAGAAAAATGTGTCTTATTTTATTATAAAATTTGAAGTTAAAAAATAATTATTAAAAAGAAACCTGTTATTCTTTAAAAATTATATTATGTACATTAAAAAAGTTAAAGGATTTTTTAAAGCGTTAACATAGCGAAAATACAAATGAAAAGAATTTTAATATATGTATGTACGTATTAGTGATGTGACAATTGTCAGTTTTCGATATTCGCCATTATGAATGCGAAGACGAATGTCTAATGCCATATTCACGATACGAGAATTATATGTGAGTTTTAAACACATTTAATTGGGTTCTGCAAATAAATGTATGAACAATTTTTATAAAAAAGAATTTCACAATTATATTCGCTTACATTAAAGTTAATCAACACCACCCAAAATATTAAACGATAAAATGCAAATTTCTATAACAGATGGACCCCAGTCCCATGAAAAATACATTTTTTATAGAAAAGACACATTATAGCAAACAATCTACTCGTAGAATTCAATTGTAGTAGTTAGTGATAGACTTTTGTGTAAAACGACTGAAAGAAGTAGTTCCACACAAATGTTGTTGTTTGTAATGTGGTTCCACGAGAATTACTGCATGATATTTTTAGACATATTGATCTTATGTACTCGTATCATAAATCAGTGTTATAACCATTTAATATTATTTTTTTTTTCAATTGAAATAAAATAATTTTTAAATTTTACATAAATTTTTTATGCCATTTATTAAAAATTTCTTTTACGATTTATTCATTTGGTTTATGTTTAAAAATATTGAACAAATATTCGCCTCAATGGCGAATACGAATATGTAAAAATTGTCGAAAATTAGGCAATTCGAAAACGAATACTCGCGCATCACCAGTACTTATATTTTATCTCATATATAATATAATATAATATAATATAATATAATATAATATAAATTGTAATTATTAGATCGGTTTTCGAAATTGTCACACATGAACAGAGACACGTGCTGCCTGGCCCACGATCTCACACGATATCGTTCTGTCGAATAAATAAATTTAAAACAAAAAAAGCTTTTTAGAATTGGTTTTTGTTTTAAATGTATTTTTATATCCTCCAAAAAAGAATTTGGAGGGTATATTCACTTTTCATTCCGTTTGTAACGCATCGAAATATCCATCTCAGGCCCCATAAAGTATATATATTCTTGATCAGTGATGAAATCTAAGACGAACTGAGCATGTCCGTTCGTCCGTCCGTCTGTAGAAATCACGATTCAGTTCAAACGAAAAGAGCTAGACTCTTGAAATTTGGCATAAATATGTATATGTTAAAGCTTAGAGCAGGTTAAGTTCGAAGATGGGCTAAATCGGGCAAGAGGGGAAAAAGTTCCCCTAAGAAGAACTAAACCAACCCAGAAAAACAACATAATTTTAAAAGTTTTTTGTTTATTTTGTTAAGCAAATGATATATTTTTATGTCAAATACGGTCCAACGCCTTAAACTTGGAGCCATTAAATAAAATAAAAATATGAGCGTTATTATAGGCAAAAATAGCATAAAAATTTAACAAATTGTTTTACTTAAGCCTACATTCCTTAAAAATAACACTTTTAAGCTTTAATGACGAAGCTGAGATGAAACCTGGTACTACTCTGCCCTACCCCTTCGCCCCCTAAATGACCCTAACAAAAAAAAAAATTTTTTTTTTAATTTTTTATATAATCATCCCAAACATTTATCTTTAGAGTTTTATGACTGCCGATTTCTGCCCTACCTCCCCCCCCCCCTCCACCTCTTCCTTTGCCCCCTAAATGACCCTACCAAAAAAAAATTTTTTTTTTAAATTTTGTATATAATCATCCCAAGCATTTATCTTTAGAGTTTTATGACTGCCGATTTCTGCCCTACGCCCCCCCCCCCTCCCTTCTTCCTTTGCCCCCTAAATGACCCTACCAAAAAAAAATTTTTTTTTTAATTTTGTATATAATCATCCCAAGCATTTATCTTTAGAGTTTTATGACTGCCTGTTGCTGCCCTACCCCCTCCTCCCCCTTTGCAGGCTAAATGACCCTATTAAAAATAAATATACATTTTTTTATATATTGTGTATAATCATCCCAAGCATTTATTTTTACAGTTTTATGTGTATCTGTTTCTGCCCTACCCCCTCTCCCCCTTTGCCCTCTAAATGACCCTATCGAAAAAAAGAAATTTTAATTTTGTATATAATTATCCCAAGCATTTATTTTTAGAGTTTTATGACAAAGGTGAAATGTTTCCCCACAGCCCTTGCCAGAGCGATCCCGCCAAAATACAGTTTTTATAGCCTCCAAAGAGAATTGTGATGAAGTCTAAGACGCTCTAGCAGTGCCCATACGTTCGTCTGTGGAAAACATGATATTGTATATTTTTGAACCCCGCCCCCTTTAGTGGGCGTTGACGTACGATATTATATAAAGGAACTCTGTCCCACCAAATTAAACATTTCAAATTCACTTACTAAATATTTGGAGGGTACTTAAGATTCGACCCGGTCGAATATAACGTTTTTACTTGTTAAATATCGGGTCATAACCGCCAAAAAAGCTTATGCGACATGCTCTTCGAAAATAGTTTTTTGACGATAATCGATTATTTACAATAATTTGGACCATTTGCCAATATATCAAAGTCGTGTTATGTACCGTTACAGAAATACAGGAAAAGAAATTTAAGCTTAACTGCATTTTTGCTTTAAATTTTTAATTTGTTTACATTTTTTTGTAAGAACAACATGTCGGTTAAGCTAAAATTTTCTTTTTCAAATAGAGCAAAAGTAGTGCAAAACCTTCAAGAATAGCAATGAAACAGTTAAAGAACATCTTGCTAAGGAAATGATTTCAAGTCTTTAAATTGTTTGGTTAAATTAACTGATTTTTCACAACATCGAGAATATCGTAACCTCGCCAAATATGCTTTGTACTATAGGAAATTCATTAAAACTATTAACATTAAATATTGTAGTCAACTACAATACTATGTGTCTAATATTAAGCGACTTATTGTCGCTTAAGCTTTTTTGGCGGTTATGACTCGATATATTAACAATGAGCAGAAACAAGTCAAATGATATATCGTCATATGTTTTCGAAAGAGCCTTAAGTTACATTGAACAAATTTTGCATGAGAAGCAAAAAAAATCTTTAGTGTGAAAAATTCTCCAAATATTTTCAAAATTTTTCAGTTTAAACTTCGTCATAAGAATGTTATTTATAATTGTAGGAGTACAAAATGTTGCAGTAACGTGTATTTTGATACGGGACATTTTAGTTAATGAATAAGTCGATTTTAAATTGTGTTGTAACTTAGGGCTTTTGTGAAAACATATGACGATATACTGGTGATGTGCGAATATTCGCATTTGAATTCATTATTTTTAGATATTCGTATTTAAAGTAAATGGCATAAAAAATTAATTGCAATAAAATTTTTTTTTAATTCAAAGAAGAAACATTATTAAATACTATAATATTGTTTTGTGCCACTGGCTCAACATACATGTGTACGTCAACATATCACTTGAGACGTTTTAGACAAAAAAATACTATCAAACCTATTGATTTGGCTTTTATCTAAAACGAGCGAATGAACAGCAGCTTTGTCAACTTTAAAATTTTGAAAAGCACTAAAGCCGGACAAAAACGCGTAATATTTGAAAAAAGCACTAAATATAAATATTTTTTTATTTTAATTGCCTTTTATTTAAAATATGATTTTATGAATTTTTTTTTTATTTTACACATTTATTAACAAAAAAATGTATTAAATAAGAGATCATTTATTACTATTGTACTCTTATTATTTTTAGGCTTAAGGTCTCTTTATTTTATAGTGTACAATAATAATTATAAAGGGGTCAAAAAACTTGAAGAATCTTAGATCATTTATTACTATTTTTAATAATTCATATATTACACTAAAAAAAACTTAACATGAAATGCAATCAATTTTACATTGTTTTTATTCTCCTGTAAACTTTTAAAGTGATGCACTTTCTCTGCGATATTTTATTTTTTTTATGGTATCAAAATTAAAATAACGTTTAAAATAACAAAATATATTCATATAATAACGCATGAATTTAAATTTGTATTTGTTAAAGGTCAATATAAAGGTCCGAGATTTCCTCATCACTGTCAGCCCATAATACCGATTTTATTTCATATTCCGACGTTTTATAAACCATGTTTGTATTAATATGAACATTTAACTCATCTGGAATTTCGTATGTTTCGCAACAAGAAGTTTCCCTTTTAAGTCCGTTTTTGATTTGTAAAAGCGCATTAACCGAATGCAGCGACATTAAATTAAAATTTTAAAAGGCACTGAGTTGACAACGCTGATGAACAGATTTGACTTACGCTGCAATTACACATGCAAGTAGTGGCATGCCATTGTTGTATACGTATTATCAACGAAAAATTATTCGAAATAGTCGAATCTCATGCAATTTGCTTTCCTGTTTACACATGCCATTGTTAGTTCATTTTCAAAATGACGTCGAAGCGTAAGCTTCAAAAAATTTGTTCCATTTCAACTTTTTGTTTTGTTTGTTATGTAGAGTTACCGAGTTCACGATATAGGCGCATTTTTGGGGAAAAGGTGAGCATGTATTATTATTAATATTATTTTAATAATATTAATGCTCTTTAATTAACAAACTTCCGACATGATTTCCCATATAGGTATTTTAAATATCAGCAAATTATTTCAAGTGACTTAATTCGCACCAAATTATTTCGAAATTTGTATGCGCAACACGGCGCGACTTTCAAATCCGAAAAAGTGGCGTTTAAAAAAAAAAAATTGTCAATTACAAAAGACTGAGGACAAAGGACTGAGTTGTCAGACAACCGTATATTTCAACACTCCCTCTCAATGTGAATAACGTTATTTACTATTTAAATAAATTTCATCCATTTTTCAAAATAACTGTGTTTTATTTTGGCCAGGTTTTTCGTCAGGATGTCAGCTATCATGTCGTTTGATGGACAATACTTCAGGCACACATCTTTACTCCTTACAACTTCTCGGACATGGTGAAAGCGTATGTAGATATGTTTCGTCCTTTTTTAACGCAAACACCCATTTATCGCTTTAGCACCAACAGGGAGGTCTACCAATGACCAAGTTTTGTTTTGTTCTAACGATTTTATTTCTGATTGCATTGCCATGTTATTCAGTTGCACTTTACGTGTCCTACCACGTTTGCCAGTTCGGATATTTTTCCTCCTACCACGGCGAGGATTCCCAGCGTCCTCCTTCTTATTGTTAGGTTGTAAAACTTAATCATCATCTTCACCAGTTTCGAATCCGAGAAAATCTTCAGCATCATCATCAGACATTTCAACATCTTCTAACACGGGGGCTGATTCGTTTTCAATAACGCGTGCAGTTGTATCAACTTGCTTGTTGTTTTCAATAATTATTGTTAAATTATCTGGCTTTGCCGTTGCGGTATCATTTTGTTGGATGTTCTCAAATTCATCTTCTTTAAACAACACGTCACGTCGTTCAATCACGATCTTTTTATATTCGCAATAAAGTCTGTACGCCTTAGCTACTTGTGAGTAGCCAACCATTACATAATTTTTTCTTTTTGGCTCGAATTTACCACCACTTCTATTTTTATTTAGTGATACTGCATAGCAGCCAAACGTTCTTAAATGTTGCAGGCTAGGTTTTCTGTTGAACCAGATTTCGTATGGCGTTTTTTCTTGTAGTATTTTCGTTGGGCATCTGTTTCTAATATACACTGCTGTATTAATGGCTTAGGCCCACAAACTCGGCTGCACACCACTGTGCACCGTCATACAGCGTGCCATCTCAATCAAAGTGCGATTCGCCCTTTCGGCTATGCCATTTTGTTGTGGCGTATGTGGGACTGTTAGCTACCTAGCTATACCTTCATTTTGTTGATGTATTCGCGACCATTATCACTGCGTAAAACTTTTATTTTTCTGCCCGTCTGTTTTTCGACATGTAGCTTAAATGTTTTAAAGGTTCTAAAAACATCGCTTTTTGCTTTGAGGAAATAAACGAACACTCGTCTGGAAAAATCGTCGATGAATGTGATTAAATACCTCGCACCGCCAAAGGAATTCACTTTAAACGAACCACATACATCACTGTGCACAACTTCCAATACATAGTGGTCCTTTACTGCACATGCATGTTTTACATTTTTCTGCACGATTGCATTCTTTTAAAGTCATCCCTTTCACAATTTCTTTCTTGACCATATCGCACATGGAACTATAATTTAAGTGGCCTAATCAGTTGTGCCATAAGCTGTGTTCCAGATGCAGCCCGAACTCGCCCAAAGTTACCCAAATGCGTTCCAGATAACAATTTTTGTGCAATTTTGAGAGAAAATGAGAGAGTAATTTTTTTCATTTCCTGTACAAAGTTGCCCGAACTATTTCTTTGGGTAAGTTTGGGCAAGAATTATATTATCAGCTGTTTTTTGTTTACATTTGAAAATAAAAAAGTAAAAGGAAATTTACAAATAAAGGAAAGAAGTTGTTAATTGAAAATTGGTTAAAAGTAATATGGAAGATTTTTCAAAAAAACTTGAAGCTGTTAGTACATTTGCGCATATTTGCCCCTTTGTTTAGTATACAAAAATGCTTTTTCAGATTAGTGAACAACTTATGGACACATCAAGTGGGTCTGATGAAGACGACATGTTACATTTACAATGATGCTAATCTTTCATTTCATGATGTTGAGCCTTATTCAGTGTATAAAACCACTTAAATAAAGATTAATTTAAAAAGTAAGCAGCATTAGTTTTCCAAAAGATATAATTATGGTTTTTTGCGTTCCAGCAAATTTGGGTAGATTTTGCACTTTGAGAGAGTAATTTTCTTTTTACTCTCATTAGCCCAAACTTGCCCGAAATTACTTGGAACAGACCTATAGTTGACTCGAGTTTGC
This sequence comes from Linnaemya tessellans, assembly GCA_951800035.1. Classification (NCBI taxonomy): domain Eukaryota; kingdom Metazoa; phylum Arthropoda; class Insecta; order Diptera; family Tachinidae; genus Linnaemya; species Linnaemya tessellans. Next base: position 35,514,963 of record OX637534.1, read on the forward strand.
TGCCATAAAATTTCTTTCAACTTTATTTTGAAACATGAACAAATTATTTTGTTTAAATGCTTTTATTACCACTGCACCTTTGGCGCTTTTTATAACGGCAGACGTTTCGCGAAATACAAGAGTTAAACCTTTTTCAACCACACGACCAACAGATACAAAATTCATATTTAATTCGGGAGAATATAATACATTTTGCAATTTAATTTTTTCACCGTTGACCTCTATATCGACGTCACCTTTTCCTTCAGCCATAATATACTTGTCAGCTTCAAAACGGATTTCTTCAGCATGCTTAACAAAATTAGAGAACAGATCTCTTTCGCAACAGATATGTGCAGTTGCACCGCTGTCAACGCACCATTGTGTATTTTTAATAGTGTATGTGTCACTTGTCTGCATAGCATGTAGGAGATGTTGTATTTGTTTTTTTTCGCTGTTTTTGGACATTTATTAGCATAATGCTCGAATTCGCCGCAATTAAAGCATTTGCCCTTGAATTTACCTTGTTTGTGTCTGTTGTCCCTTGTTGCTATGTTGTCTTTGATTTTCATTGCAAACGCTTGTACATTTGTTGTTTCTTCTCGATAATTTTTCCGCTTTATTCTGTCTCCTTCTTCTAGAACTGTTCTGATTAACCGTTAACAATTTTGGCAAATCATCGCGTGTTTCGATGGCTACTACGAAATTTCGTATTCAACTGGCAAACTAGAAAGAAGCATTATGACAAGCAACTCATCTTGGATGACAATTCCAGTCTCTGCCAGCTTTTCTGACAACTCCGTAAAGCTATTAACATGTTGAGAAACGTTTCCTCCTTCAGCCATTGTAAGATTCATCAACCTTTTATATAATGACACCTTTTGGAGTGGTCCTGTAGGCTTGTGGATTTCTTCCAAACGTACCCATGATTCGCGAGAACTCGAACAGTTTTTTATGCTGTTTAATTGTGATGGTTTTACACACAGTGTGATTGTAGCAAGGGCTTTTTCATCTTCTTCGTCCCAGGATTCTTTGACTTTATCGGTGGCGCCATCTTCTCGCTTAACACTGCCATTCATATGTTTCCACCAGCCATTATGCACTAACACACCACGCATATGTATACACCAGCTATCATAATTTGTGCCATCAAATTTTTCTATTTGAAAAAAGTTCGCAATTTTTTTAAATTAACAAATTTTCTAGTTCCACTCTTATTATTTTATTTTCAATAATTTTTCACAACTGCCAGAACCCATAACCTGTTTAATTTGTTTACAGAGTTATATTAATGTATAGCAATTGTTTAATTGAAAAATAAGAATTATGAGAACTTATCTCTACCGAGTTTAAACAAAGAATAAAGGATTAAAGAAAGAAGAGAAAAAGAATGATGTTCACATTGTCAATTACAAAGGACTGAGTTGCCAGACAACCGTATATTTCAACAAATACCATTAATATTAAAAATATTTTCCTGTATTTTATTTCGATTTAAAGTTCTCCGCCTCTAAAAAAATACTTGACATACGTATAAATTTAGTATACTCCAGATGTAAAGGTTATGTGCACATACTACAGTCGGATGAATTTTACAAGACTGAAGGCTTTTATATGTATATGTACGAGTATTGTTATTTCGATATTGCTTAATATTCATAAGTATCTTTGCCGTTAATGTTAAGATTTTGTGGCAAATGCATGTAATTTTTGCTTCTATTCTGCTTATATTTATACAATCTAATAATCTATTGCTATTAAATTTTCAGACAAGCCGTTGAGTTAACGGATAGAACTTCGCCTGAACAAGCTGCTTCAATTCGTGAGCCATTGACTGTAGTAAACCGCCGTTGGGAAACCTTATTGCGTGGTATGGTTGAACGCCAAAAACAACTAGAACATGCTCTACTGCATTTAGGCCAGTTCCAACATGCACTTAATGAGCTTTTGGTATGGATAAACAAAACAGAAAGCACTCTAGACCTGCTAAAACCGGTTAGTACACGAATCATATTTATGCTTGGTTTATGTATGTGTGTGCACATACATACATATTTATGTATAGCAGATATTAAATTTATTCGAAACATTCTCATTTATTTAAGCTTCAAGCTAATCTAAACTCAAATGTCAGAACAACACGAACTACAACTTTAATATTATATTAATACGAGTATTACAGTTTTTCTTCTTTGACAGTTTTTTATATAAAATCACATGAGTTTGAGAACTTTACAAAAATGACTGATTAATTAGCATTAGAACTAGTTAAATGCGAGGATTATCTTCATAGATTAAATGGGTATTACATTTTTGAAAATTTATGAGCTTTAAACACAGAAAATGATTTAGATATACCAGGGCTTTGTTCAGTATTAATATTGCTAGTATGAAATTTTTGTTATTCTAATCTGTTACATAATTTCAGAGCATTTATTTTTCAAATATTATTCCCGGAATATGCACGTCGCAGGTGTGCGTTACATGGTCCATTCGATCTATCCAGATTTCGACGGCTTTTTCAATATAATGTGTCGGTATGGCATCAGTGGTGACATTGAATATTGACTTAAAGAGTTGCTTGTTAGTTTGCAGAAACTAAAGTTTTAACATAACTTTGAAAAAATTAGTCAAGTTGAGTTAAGTTGTACGAACGATGTGGTCATTTAACATAATCACGTCTTAAAATTATGTTTCCATAAAATTAATTTTTCAATAAATCGATTGTTAAGTGTACAATATTGCAAATTGTGCCGTCTTGTTAACAGGAAATGTAGTTGATTTTTAGCTGATTAATTTTTGGTCAGCATGGCTCGACAGATCTTGCCTTTCACCGTAACGACCATTCGTTGCTCATTTCGAAAGAAATAAGAACCGATGATGCCGCCAGCATATATTTATGAATGTATATAGTGTTTTCAATAATTACATACATACATATAGACATAAATACATAGTACGTACATATATTAATGTAGATAATTCCAGGACAAGGTCAACCACGAATAAAGCATGAAAAGTTCCTCAGTTTTGTGTTATTATTTTCAATAATAAAGCTTAAAGGTCAGATAACCTCAGATAACTGTGGGGCTGTTGGCTGAAGTAGTAGAACACGAGACTATGAAGCGGAGGGTCCTGAGTTCGAGCCCGCGCTGAGTCATGAAATATTGAGTTTAATTCTTCTGGTCAGCATTAGTGCGTAGTTGTGTTAGTTGTTGCCAGCCTGTTTCAATGATGAAGTCATAGTCACTAGTCACTGAACATAACTGGCAGCGACTGACTCTATCATGTATTAAAAGCATAGTAACAGCACCCACCTTCGTCGGCCCTGTAGCAAAAATTAGCCGGCGAAGTAAAAGAGGTTGAAATAACTACAAAAAGACTGTCTATCTTCTCATCTTTCCTAATCTGTCCCCTCAATACTATCCCCTCGTTTTCAGTTCCGGCGCAATGCATTGCATATATAGGGGTCATCCCCTGAGCGCTGGTCCAAGATAAAAAAAATTTAACTAACGGTTCTTCTGAAGAATTTTCTGTGGTTAACTACATTGCTAATTCCTATGTGAAGGCATAGGTCGTGTGCAGTCAGTCACAGAAACGGATAAAATACGGATTAACAACATCGTCGGCATATGGTTCCAGTCATCCATCGGGAAAGTTTTAAACAAGTGCCAGTAGTTTTTGGCTCTATTATTTAGGAACTGCCCATATGTGAATGGGTATTGAGTTTAAAAAGTTATTTAAGTATAATAAGGCAAACATTTTCAAAGTGCAAATTTCTATGTACTAGTGATGTGTGACGTCATTTCTTTGACATTTTTTTAAAAAATGTCAAATAAATGACGTGGAAAATTAGTTGTAAACAGTTAATAAGTCACCCTATTTTAATTTGAATTTAATTTGCTGCGGATCAAAAATATCACCCCCTGAATTTCGTGCAACGCCATCATCCATAACTAGACTTGTTCCTTCATTGTTACTGAAATATTAAGAAACAAAAATCATATTTACAGTCAATATAACTTTTACCCGCGACTTTGTCTGCGAAGAATATGTGGAACGTCAGCCAATGTGTAGGTTATGTCAATGATGTGTTGTATCTTTAACTGTATCAGAGCTTAATTTATCCATGCTTATCAGTTTCACAATTTCATAAAGCCATTACCAAAAACAAAGAGCTTGTTAAGTCAATGATGTATTCCATTTTTAACTGTATCAAAGCTTAAAATGTTCATGGTTATCAGAGTCACAGTTTCATATCTCTATGCCAAATTTCATCTAAATCGGATTAGCGGTTTAAGTGTGATAGGGAAACGGACAGACAGACAAAGTTACTTTGATATTCATTATATTAGTAAGGACGAATTCATTTATAAAATTAAAAACAAAAAAGATAACTGAAATTTTATAATCACGTGTATTTATATTCAAATTTCTGCAAATTACAAATAATATTATATTGGGCAAAATTTAAAAAAAATAGATTCCTGGAGATCCACAACTACTCGAAGTGGAATTGGCCAAATTGAAGGTCTTGGCTAATGATATTCAAGCTCATCAAAATTCAGTTGACACTTTAAATGATGCTGGACATCAATTGATTGAATCTGAAAAAGGATCTATTGAGGCGTCTACTACTCAGGAAAAACTACGCAAACTAAATCAAGAATGGAAGATGCTTTTACAAAAAGCATCTGACCGCCAACACGAATTAGAAGAAGCGTTGCGAGAAGCACATGGCTATATTGCAGAAGTTCAAGACATTCTTGGATGGTTGGGCGATGTTGATGCTGTTATTGGTGCAAGTAAGCCTGTAGGCGGTTTACCAGAAACTGCTACCGAACAGTTGGAACGCTTTATGGAGGTTTACAATGAACTTGATGAAAATCGTCCTAAGGTTGAAACAATTCAAGCACAAGGTCAAGAATATATTAAACGTCAGAATCAAATGAAGGTTTCGTCCAGTAATCTTCAGCATACATTAAGAACTCTTAAGCAACGATGGGATGCCGTAGTTTCAAGAGCTTCTGACAAAAAAATTAAATTAGAAATTGCTCTAAAGGAGGCTACCGAATTTCATGATACCTTGCAGGCGTTTGTAGAATGGCTGAATCAAGCGGAAAAACAACTGGCCAACGCTCAGCCGGTATCCAGGGTTTTGGAAACAATACAATCACAAATGGAAGAACACAAGGTGCTACAAAAAGATGTGAGCACTCATCGCGAGGCAATGCTTTTGCTAGACAAGAAAGGAACTCATCTTAAATATTTTAGCCAAAAACAAGATGTTATTTTGATCAAGAATCTTCTGGTATCAGTTCAACATCGTTGGGAGCGAATTGTTAGCAAGGCCGCTGAACGTACACGTTCACTTGATCATGGCTACAAAGAAGCTCGAGAGTTTAATGATGCTTGGAATAACATGATGCAATATTTGCAAGAAACTGAATCAGTATTGGATCAAATCATTGAAGAAGCCACCTCTTCGAAGGAACCACAAAAAATTAAGAAATGTATTGCACGCCTTAAAGACAGCCATCGTCAGTTGACGAGCAAGCAATCGTTATATGACTCTACAATGCGTAATGGTAAGAATCTCATGGAACGTGCTCCAAAAAGTGACGAACCAGTTCTCGGAAAAATGCTTTGTGAACTCAAGGACCAATGGACTCGAGTGTTGTCAAAAAGTATTGAGCGGCAACGAAAATTAGAGGAAGCTCTTCTACTCTCTGGTCAGTTTTCTGATGCCCTTGGTGAACTATTCGAATGGTTGAAGAAAGCAAAACAACGTCTGAATGAAGACGGCCCTGTCCACGGAGATTTAGAAACAGTACAGGGACTATGTGAGCATCACAAACATATCGAGCAAGATTTACAGAAGCGTGCTGCACAAATGCAGGGTGTGCTAAAGACTGGTCGTGACTTGGAAAGATCCGGTAATAAAACAGACGTTGGTCGTCAATTAGATGAATTGCAATCCATTTGGGATGACGTTAGAAGCGCTGCAGCTAAACGCGGCGAACGCTTGCAGTATGCTCTTAAAGATGCTGAAAAACTAAATGGCAGCGTACAGACACTTTTTGACTGGTTAGATCATGCAGAGCAAAAATTACGCTATGCTAAGAATGCACCTGACGACGAAAAAGTATCTCGGGAAATGATGGATATGCATATGGAATTTATGAATGATTTACGCTCTCGTGAAAAACAAAAGATCACAACATTTGAATTTGCTGAAGAAATTATAAGCAAGGCTTATCCGGATGCTATACCAATCATCAAGAATTGGCTAAGTATCATTGAAGAACGGTGGGAAGAAGTCAAACAGTGGGCCATTAACCGTGAAGCTAAATTACAACAACATCTTCAATCTCTTAAAGATCTAGATGAATGCATTGAAGAGCTTTTAGCCTGGTTAAGCGGACTGGAAGCGACATTGCTAAGTAATTTTAAAAATCCATGATTTCTTGACTTGTAGACTAATTTATTGAAATTGTTAATTTAGATTTGGAACGTGAAAAGTTACCAGATGAAATTCCAGCACTTGAAAAACTCATTGAAGACCACAAAGAATTTATGGAAAATACTGCCAAACGGCAAACTGAAGTTGATCGTGCCTGTAAACCAAAACAACTGCCACCAGGAGCTCGGAAAATGTCCAGACCTCATGCACGGACACCTGTGTAAGTTTGATAGGTGCTTCGTGTAGCTTTCATCTATCCCCTAAAGCTTATATTTTAATTTTCTTCACTTTTTATTTATCTTTGTTTGTTTATTTTTTATTTCACTTTCGTTTCTATTTATTATTTAACTGTTTAAAACAATCAACGATAATTATTGTATAATAGTCGTGGCTCAAGTCATGATTTACGTGAACAATCACCCGATGTTACCTTAAGACGACAAAGGTTCGTTCATATTGTTGTTTCAATATCAAAATTTAACAAAGACTCATAAATACATTTTCAATTAAAATAATTTTGGTCCCCGTTTTTTGTTTTCTCCCTCTCTCTCTCCCTCTTTATTAAATGCCCAGCATCATTATATTAATATTCATACCATATACATTTTCATTAAAAATATAAAGAGCATCAACACTATTTTTATGTACGAGTATATAGTTTTGATGCTCTTTAGTGTTTTGTGAATTAATAACATTAACAAATATGAATAATCATTAATATATTTTGAATACAAATATGCGAATATCCATATCTCTTCTTTTAAGCTATAGTAATACCTGATTTTAAAATATAATTTGACAATTCCATGAAAAAACTAAACCGTCTTAGTAGTACCAACAAAACAATGTGCAATGAATCATTAATAAACTCTCAATTATTTTAATTAAGTCATTTGCTTTTTTGCTTTCCTTTAGTAGTAAATATAATAACAAATAACTGCAAATTAAGAAACTGCAATGATAATAATTCGTATTTTTTGTATTCCATAGTTTTAAAGGATCTCGAGATCATGGCCTTAATGCCCGAAAATCAAGGTAAATATGAAACCATCTTATTAAAGTGACTTACGAAATTAATGCATGTTTAAAATTTGTTTACTTAAGATTCTGTTCATGTCGAACATTTCCCAAGCATTGAATCAATGAAATTGTGTATATTCTTTTTTTGTATATATAATGCTTTGTTGTGTGGTCTTCATGCATAGCACGTATTTAGATTCTGTATATCAATATCTTTTTAATAACTGTTTATTTACATGCATCTAAGAATGTAGAAATCGTGCAATCGATTGGTTGCTGTAGAACTATTTTAAGCAGGTAAAAGTAGTGTATGCAGACAACGTAGCGGGGTTCATTTTGGGATTAAAAGCAACTGTTTTAAGTTTTACCATACATAATTACTTTGTTAAAACTGATTTTTTTAAATTTTTTAATTGGTTCTAAGTACGTCTTATGAGATTCCTACCAGTTTTTGTTTATACTAAGTTGGCTGTTGCACAGCTAGAGATTTAAATCAGCATATGATTAATTTTTTTTAATAATCTGCTTAATTTTTATATAAAATAATGTGATTTCCAAGCACCTATGCATATTACATTAATAGTTGATGTAAAGTGAATATGCACTTACAATATCGCACTCGTTCAACAATACTGTATTAACTCAAAATTTTTTATTATATCTTTTTGGCAAAAAAAAAACAATTCATAACACTTATGTCTACCTATGGTTAAAAATTTCCACACTTCTGACTACTCTTTCTTAATAAAATTACATGTTGTGACCTTTGGGTTATTTCTGTGAATCAAGAAAACAAAATTATTTTGAGTTGTTTGAAGTGATTGGCCTTAACAAATAATTGTTTTTTCGTATAAAGAGTAGTATTTTGTGTTAAATTGTTCTAATAATAAAAGTTTCTTTTAGTCAGGCAGTATTTTGAGTTGCAATTGTTTAATTGATTCAGGCTAAGCAATTTTTTTTTTAATTTGAAATATGATTGTTTTCATGAAATAATGCTTAAATTTTTCTTTGAGTTGTTACTGTTTTCGTGAAATAATTCTGTTTTTTATTGAGTTATTACTGTTTTGATGAAATAGTTTTAATGACACTTTGTAATATTATCACTTTGTCACTTTGCATTTGATCAGTATAGCAAAAAATGCAATTTTGATCAGCTAGAAATTTTATTATTAAGTTTATTAAACACAATAGTGAATATTTGAAATAAAAAAGTCTAATTATAATTATATTTCGTGTTTATTTGTTTTATTAAAAATGTATTAAATACAGCAATAAATTTCATATAAAAAAACACAACTCAAAATATTTACTTCTTATAAACAAAAATAGTTCAAGAAAATGATAGTAACTTAAAAAAATCGCTTTTCTATCTGCAGACAATGAATAAATAAAAAGGTTATACAACGCAATACAATAATTTATGGGTTTTCTAAATATTGCCGAACTTTTGTTATTGAAAACTTCCTTAAGCGTTAAGAAAACATTTTTTTGTCTCTCCTGAAAACTTTAAAGTTTTTGACTTAATACAGTATTGTTGAACGAGTGCGATATGTAAGAAATATCTTTGTCAGCTAAGGGCGAGTTTTTAGGATTAAGATTAGTATCTAACTATAACAAATTAATTTTATAAAAAGTATTTTGTTATTATAATTAACAAAGTATTTTGTTATTAGAACTAATAATCCGTTTGCTGGTTTTAAGTTGAAGCCTTGTAGAACTGACATTGGTTGAAGTAGTAGAACACGAGACTATGAAGCGGAGGGCACTGAGTTCGAGCCCGCGCTGAGTCATAAAATATTGTGTTGAATTCTTCTGATCAGCATTAGTGCATGATTGTGTTAGTTGTTGCCAGCCCTTTTCAATGATGAAGGCATAGTCACTGGTCACTGAACATAATTGGTAGCGACTGACACTATCATGTACTAAAAGCAGAGTAACAGCACCCACCTTCGTCGCCCTGTAGCAAAAATTAGCCGGCGAAGTAAAAAAGGTTGAAATAGCTAAAAAAAACTGTATACCGTCTCATCTTTCCTAATCTGTCCCCTCAATACTATTCCCCCGTTTTCAGTTCCGGCGCAATGCATTGCATATGTAGGGGTCATCCCTGAGTGCTGGTCCTACTCCTAAGAAAAAAAAACACAAAATGGCAAACATTTTTGGTAAATGTCGAAGGTTTAGTCAAATAAAAATAGTTTAAGTGAAGATGTGCGAATTTACTATTATTTATAAGCGATATAGGTTGTGAAATTATTTTTTGTTTCAACAGCTGTTAATTTTATACATGCACATAATATGTAGATACATGCTGACAGTTTTATTTTAGGATTAATACCAAGCATACACTACACAAGTTCAGCTCTCAAGTCTGCCACTCTGTAAACGAAGCTTGTGACACACACAATACAAGTAAACTGCACAAACTTTTATTTTAACAAGAAAGACGAAGAAGACAACATGTGTAAATACTGCGCTATCATATTACTTGCTGCAGTATTAAAAAAGAAGAAAACAATTTTTCCTATAATTTAAGAACCAACTTTTCGTATGCTCCATTTTTCTTAACTCTATTACTATAATCACTACTTTTAATACGCCATAATGACGGCGACTCTTTGTACAGTTCCAGGAATTCTGTAAAGAATGTTTTTTCATTTCTTGTTTACACTTTAAAAACCGCCACACAACTGAGAGTTTTCAACACACCGCACAAGTTCACTGCACAGTTTTACAAACTTAAGCAAATATCAAAATCGTTTTAATTTTTACTCAGTTCACAGCGTAAAGAGCACAAACACTCCCATACGCTTCACAAATGCACTGTACAGTGCAAGACTTGAACACTGAACTTGTGTAGTTTAGTTTGTGTAAGGATGGCTAAATCTGTAATCTAATCCAAATACCTCGTGCCAAGGGCCTTTATTGCAACTAAAAACTCTCCCTCAATGTTAGTTAAAAGTAGGATTTTATCGTTTCAACTTTTGGCGTGAAAACGCTATTAGTACACTTTGGTTTGTTTATATACACATTTTTGCAAAATTTCATACCAAATTCATTTCCAGACACGGTCCTATCCATAAAAATTAGAATATTTTTAATATAAATCTTTCGATCTCTTTGGTTTATTTAATAAGCCTCATTTAAGCATATTAACAGTGTCATTACCTTTGGAATGACAAGAAAATTAATTTTCATAGTAATACATTTTTTGACAGTAAGTACAATTTCCTATTCTGCATTCTATACAGGGCATACTGTATGCCCTGGTTCTATATAAAAGCAGTTTTTATTTTATTTTACAATGATAGTTATTACCAAGGTATGTAAATACCATGTATGTTATACAATGGTTATTACCCACAAACAACAAAACTTTTTTCTTTTCTTGAAAGTTTTTTCATTATAAAAAATAGCAAAATGAGCAAACATTTTCGTTAAAATTGTTATCCGAAAGACAAGAATACGGTCGTGCGCGCAGTTTCCGAAATTTATTAAATAACAGGAATACATTCAATATTCCCGACAACTTATTTGTAAAAAAGCATCGGCTACCAAAAATAATGTGTATATGTATCTCTCATTTGAGAGTTGATCATTTTGATACACAAAGAACATAACTACAATTGGTTTTGCAGTTTTTGGCAGCAATTTTTTTTTGCATACGGTTTTAAAAATGTCTGGATAGTACTAATCACATAAGTTTCAATCATCTGTTTCGAGATCAATTTCAGCCATGTCGAAACATATAAGCAAAAAGTAAAATTAAGTAAATTTTCCTGACTTTGATGTGCTTAAAATGTATGGTAATGTGACCTAAAAATGTTAACTGTGTGCAACGGATTTTTCTGCCCGATTTGGAAATGTTTGTGAGAATTTTCATAAAATTATTGCCCATCAGATCAGAGTAGTATTTACTGCCAGACACCGTTGAATTTTGTTGGTGCTCAAAAAAATTACTACCATCATTTTACCTATTTTTATTCTTTAGGATTTTATGTTCACTTCTATTTTTTATACACCGAAATCCAAGCATATTGTTATTGTAACTAATTGCACGTACATACACAAAACAGACAAATGATTTTGGCTAATTGTTATATAATGGTGTGTCACCTTTAATGCCATTTTGAAAATATTCTTTAATTAATCGTACGATTGTGTAGAATAGTCAGTCACGGCCTTAACTGAACTCAAAATTCAATTACACGAACATAAACTAACTTTGTTAGTTAAATTGATCTCAAAAATAATAAAAAGTAAATGAACAATTTTCCATCCAAAATTTTCAAGCTAATATAGTGGCCTAACATAACTTAATATATATATATTAGTATAAAAACCAATTGAATCTAGTCATCTTTTCAATAAAACTAATGAGGAATGGTGTTTTACATGTCGCAGTTATGCAAAAACAATATATATTATTGAGCTAAACAGTTTTTTGTATTCTATGATACGGTTTATGGATTACACTGCTCTGCAAAAAATTATTTTCCGATTTTTAAAAGTAAAACGCCAAAAGATGCGTAACAAAATTGCATTTATTTTAGTCGAATATAATTTTTCTCTATTTCTATCGTTGTGGAATCCATTGGATAACAAGAGAAGTATTTATAAGTGGTTACGCAAGGCAAGGACCATGCTGCTAATGATGACTTACGAGTATTACAACTATTTGTTTCAAACGTTAAAATTATTGACAAGCCTTTAGCAGATGACAGTGATATGCCATCATATTTTTCTTTATCGTCAGTACTCGTATGTGCTATTAATTTTTTGTATACAATAAATACGTACATATAAAAAATAAATAAAATGGGTTGAAAAATATTTAAAATATTTTTTTTAACAACATCAATATAGATAGGATTGTTTTTTTTTTTTTTTTGCATAAACCAAAAAACCATGAGGACGTAACTATTTTTTTTTAACAAAACACAATTTGTTGATCCTTAGCAAAAGCTTAGGAAAGCATTTCCCATGCAAGGAAATTGAATTTTAGCTCCTGCTCTTGGGAATATCTGTATACTAGCTGGAAAAGTTTTCAAACATAATAAAACATAAAGATCTATTGATGAGCTGGCATTAGCACTAACAAAATTAGGGCATATAGCTATGTATATGTATACATACCCACAGATAAACGCTTCAAACATAGATATTGTGAGAATCCTGTCTGTTGGTAGTAGATAATATATCAATTGGTGCAAAAGATTCGATATGAACATGTTTTTGTGTTTGTCTATTATTTTTCTACTTACATATATTTTGTTGTTTTTTTCTATGTTTTGTATGCTTTTGTTTTGTCAACTCTTTCCGCATTCATTATTTTGTTGCTCGACATTCCACATTTCACTAAAAATCTCTATATGTTTGTTTAAACATATGCAGTAGTCGTATGACTCCAAGCCGTGACACACCTGATAGAGATCGTTTGCCACATTATGGTCCGCGCTTTTCACCCAGGTAAGTGCATGTTGCTTGAAATGTTTGTGCTTGCCATTCTCTTTGTTTTTTATACACGCATAGACACAAATCACATGCATTTGCATGTAAATATAAATTTTATGTAGCAAATGTTTTGTTGTATGCATAAATGTGTACATATGTGCCGAAACTATACTTGCAACAATGTTAATTAACTTGCCAACGCATTTATTTTATTTAGCTCTGTGGGCCCTGAGCTGGAGTTCCGTTCTGCCAGAGCGAAGTTGTTATGGGATAAATGGCGTCATGTTTGGATGCTATCATGGGAACGTCAGCGGCGATTGAATGATCATCTAATGTATCTGAAAGACTTGGAAAGAGTGCGCAACTTTAGCTGGGATGACTGGAGAAAGAGAGTGAGTTTAATTAATTATTGGTATCTTGTTGAAAATATTAACTCTTTAATACTTGAAAACGTAGTTTTTGAAATACATGAACCACAAAAAATCGCGATTAACTGATTTGTTCCGTAAAATGGATAAGGACAATAATGGCTTAATACCCCGAGGCGAATTTATTGATGGAATTTTAAACACCAGTAAGTACTCTGTCGTAAATAGCTTATAAAGTCAAGAATACTGAGTGTAAAATATATATTTTAAGTTTTAAAATTTCTAAGAATAAAGTCATGTACATAATTAAACACATATATATTATATTTTTATTTAAGAATTCGACACTTCACGAATGGAAATGGGAGCTGTTGCAGATTTGTTTGATCGAAATGGCGAAGGATTGATTGATTGGCAAGAATTCATTGCCGCGCTTCGACCCGACTGGCAGGAACGGAAGCCTGAGACTGATTCTGATAAGATACATGATGAAGTTAAACGCTTGGTTATGCTTTGTACCTGCCGTCAGAAGTTCCGCGTATTCCAAGTCGGTGAAGGAAAGTATAGGGTAAGATGTATTTTCCTGTTTGTTTGTTTGTAATACTTTTATTTACAATTTTTATGATCGTTTTAGTTTGGTGATTCGCAAAAACTACGTCTTGTACGTATATTACGTAGTACCGTTATGGTACGTGTTGGTGGCGGCTGGGTCGCCTTAGATGAATTCCTACAAAAGAATGATCCCTGTCGCGGTAAGTACTTCTTCGTTTTACTCAATGGCTATTTTAGCGGTGCTAAACAATATGTTCATTTATTTTAATCATCAGTACTTTTTGACTCATAGCTAGAAACTATATAATCAATCATTCATTAATCCATATTAATTAATTAATTAATTAATTATACAATTCGCCGTAGAAAATATACTTTTCTCATATACATATGTACTTCGTACTCTAAAATCATTTCTATAGATTGGAAACAATTGATTTGTTTTCAGTTGAAATAATCAGTCAGTATTTCTATTATGCATATTTTATTAGTTAATTTTATCGAAAAATACTATGTATGGTATATGCGGTACTAAAATTGTTTCGCATAAAGAACGTGCCTAAATATCGCAAATCAATGCATAAGATAAGAAATAAATTGTCTCTATTTATTCCTCTAGTAATATTTGAGTTGAGATCTTACGTTTATTTCCTTGGATACTTTAATATTTCAATATGTAATACTTATCACATTCGAAACAGTGTAGGATTCCATTCATAAAATATACTGGTGAATTCATTTGGACTAATGAGTTTTCTTCCTTTTATTTTCTCCTATTTACATTATATAAAAAAATGCATGTGTGGCTATGGTCAGTTACTCTGTACTAAATAATTCGATGTTGAATCATTAAAATTCGTTTATATTAGGTTTTATTTAGATTTTTACATGTACAATGTTTCTAGGGCCCTTGATCATATAATTTTTATAATATAACATTTATAGCCCTCAATGTATATATATATATATATATATATATATATATATATATACATATATATGTATATATATAAGTATATATATATATATATATATATATATATATAACAATGTTATTAAAAATTTTAAAGCAATATTGAAATAACAGGTTTGACGTTAACTCAAGATTCTATTCAATATTCTTCACTTTAATAAATTTAACTAACATATCACTAACTAGACCTGTTCTAAATAAATCTTAAGCACTTCTACTTTTAAAACAAGAGAAGTTAGTTCTCCCTAGAATATATAACACAGTACGACAAAATCAAATTTTTTTGAGTACACATGAGTAATGTTAACAGAATATGAAAATAGGCTTAAAATAAAGAAATACGTGTCTCGGCGTTTTGCTGTGGACCGTGGAGGTTCACTTTTAACGTAATGCTATTATAAAAAGTTTTATATAAATAGAATGGGTGAACCGATTTAAATGCTTGAGCCAGTTTTGAAAAAGGAATTAAATTTGGATTTGTTTTATTACAAAAAAGGGCTAGAGGGCGCTTTAATTTTCATGTAAAATTAAAAAATATCCAAAAAATTTAATGTAATTGAAATGTAATGTAAAAATACAAAAATTAATATGATATCTTAACTATTATTTTGTGTCAAAAATGTTGGTCGTTTAGTTTTTCGTGTGTAAACTTCAGGATTTTTATCACGGCATAAATTCCAACAATATTCAGCAAGCATGTGAGTCATGTCTTTTCCTTTGAAACGATTTTCTATTGTAACAATATCTTTATGGAAGCGTGCTGTGTGTCACGTGGCACCGTCTTGTTGAAATCATGTCAATTAGTGGAAGAAGTGCACGATGAGTTTTCGTAACCCAGCATGAATAAAATTTCATAATCTACAAGCATTGTTCGTTTGTAAACCGATTCATGGTTAAATTATAAACCAAACTGAACATATTTAACAGTGTCGCCAAAAAGAAAGTTGTTCAAAAGTCACCCTTTATATTGGTTAGATCTTCGTACATTAAAAATGTCCTTTTATAGGGAAATTCAAACATATGAATTTAGAAACATTTGTGTATTGAGGACCTTGAGCCAAAGAGTATCAATGTTTCACTCTATAACTTTTTAATTTATTTACATCAATATATCCTTATGTAGAAGAACTAATCAAAATTCACGTCTTATTGCAGCCATTTATATGTTTAACTCGTACTCAAAAGTTCTTACTTCTTCAATATTGCTTTAGTCTGTGTTCATACGAGTCATGTCTTATTGACAAGATTCTTCCTTTTTCTTCTTTGAACTTTCATTCGTGTTCACACAATTCATGTCTTGTTGACGACATGTACGTATAGTTGTATTCATGTACATATAGTTGTGTGCTTTACGAATGAGAAAGCAAAACGTACTGGCAGTACATGCGCATGAGTACTCTTTACTTTTCCCTTCTCCCCTCTCGCCTATAAAGTAGCAATCATGTCAATAAAACATGACTCGTATGAACACAGACTAAGAACAAAATTATTATTGACATTTTAATCGCCAAAAGTTTGAAATCGGTTATTTGTAAAACTCCAATAAAAACAACATGCCATCCAATCACAAATAACATTTAAATATCAGTTCAATAGTGTAACAATTCTTTTATTTATATTTAATGCAAAACGGAAATGGTCATTTAACAAACATATATGACAATAGAAATATTTAAAAGATATTAAAAGAATAAAATTTTTATCTTTAAAAACCAAAAAATTAAAAAAAAAAACTACTAAAATCAATTAACAATAATTGGATACAAAAAATTTTTGGGCATAACTTTCATTAGATAAGTTGAGAATAATAACTTCTGTACATTTAAAATCAACTTAAAACTTATAGGAAGTGTATTTCACAGTAATCAAATCGTATGGCCAATAGAATAGTTGTAAGAGAGATTAATGTTTGTGTTTACCTGAAATATCTACGCTTAATTGCTATTTCAAAATAACTACTTCATATCTTATCATTTTTTATTATGCATGCTTTTATTTTTATTATCATATACGCACATACTTACATCATAAATGTTCAGCGTTTCTATTATGCAAGCCAGTGATTTATAATTTGGAAAAGTCGAGTCATTTGGGGATCTTTTGAATGTTTGATGGATCTGTGGTACTTTCAGCTCAATATTAAACTAACTATTTCAAACCGTTCAGTACATTTTTCTAATTTGTGGTACGGAATATGTTAGGTATGAAAAGCAATGGAATTGTGACACCTGTTATTAAATTTTTTTCCAAACAAAACAACCGAAATTGAAATATACAGGTTACTATTGAAAGTTAAAAAGATTGAAGATTCAATAATATAATTTTGGAAAAATATTTCTGTAATTGAAAATTTTTTAAATGAATCCTTAAACAAAAGTTTATACGGAATGCCCAAGTAATGCTTTCTGTTCCACATTCCGCATCATGTTTGCAATTAATTTTATTGACCTTGTTTAGTGTTTTTTTAAAAACTTCCAGATGACGGTAATGAAGCGTTTGCTAGAAGTTTATAAAAATTTCACATTATATAAAATTTCCCAAGTTGTTGTTGCCAAAATAATTCAAAATTAACCTTAAACTAATTTGTAAAACATTATAAATCTTGTTTTTGTTCGGGGATCTTATTATCGATTTTCTTCAGCAACGGTATTGCTTTCGAGGATCTAAAACACAATCAGTCTTCAAGCCAAAAAAATTTACATTTTGAGAACAGTTGACTATGACGTATTGCCTACTATATTACTTTACTAATTTTGTTTTTATTAAAATTAATAACGTGTACTCAAATATATTCCACTCATAATATGTTTTTACCCTTTAAAACGGCAACTTTGGCCCAGAACAAAAAATCAACATGTAATAACGGTTTTACAAAAGCTTGTGAAATCACTGCCACAGCAGTTCGCATAGCTACGAATTGTAGTCTATTGCCGAACACAATGTTTATTTAAATTTTATTATATAGTTTCGGATACATATCTAGATTCGATAAGTTATAGTGCGTTTCCATATATGTGTTTTTCTTCACAAAACTAATTTTGCACAAAACCAGTTGTTTTGTTACTTGTGTTCCCATACATTTTTCATTTTCGATAATCTCTAACAAAAACTAGTTTTGCTCCAAAACATGTTGAAATTAGTCTGTGCAACACAGCATTTCTCATATACTTATGAATATAATTGGGGGTCATCAACCGACTGTGATTGAAAAATTCGAAAATGTAACATATCCGGTGGTCATTTAACAAAATAAGTATTTAAAATATTTTGAAAACTGAAACTAACTTTTTTCCAAGTTATTTTAAATTTAATGTGCCTTATAATTTATGTACATATCAGTGATGTATGGTAAACTTTTTTTGTTTGTTTATAACAAGGGTGCCCAAAAGTTCCTTATGGCAGAGTAAACACAGAAACAACAGAAAAAGTGATTTTTATTCAATATTTTTTGTTGTAAAAACAAATACATACAAAGCGATATCATACGCTAAACAAAAACAAAATCTTCACTGATGATCGCTGGCGTCAATGTTTACAAAAGTGTTGTTGGTTTCTACTTGCTTTTATAGAATGAAGAACAAAAAAATCAGACAAAGTTGTTTGTATATTGCTAGTGCTGGATGCTGTATGTGAGTATTAAAACACACGGCCTATCCAGAATGATAAAATAAAGATTACACCAACAAGCTGAAATAAAAATACTTTTCTGCGCATGATGGAACTCTGACGTCATTCAACATGTGTTCTGATTGGCTAATAGAATTCAGCTAGAGAACTATTATTTTATTGTAAAAACAAGACAGTGGGGCAAATTGCGATTTTTCAAATTAAATTTGTTTGATAATAAACAATTTTAAAAAATTATTTTATTTTCCACTTTTTTTATTTGAAATTGTTAATTTATAGTTATTTCATGTAAATATTGAACCCAAGTGCTAATTATTATATATTTCCCCCAATTCAAAACAAAGTTTTTTGCTTGCAAAATATCAGCCATAACTTCCTTTGAGCTTCATTTCTTGGAAAACTATAAAATGGCACAGCTTTTTGAAAACAAACTAAATTTTGATAACAATATTACATTTTAACACAATTATTTCGCACTTGTTTGTTTGCTGTCACTTTGTTTGCAATTGCCCACTGCACATTTTATGCTTGCTCTTTTTGTTCTCTTTTTTCTTTAATTTAGGTTTTTTGTTTACAGTTTATGAGCTTTAAAAATTAAGTTTTTTACACTTTAAGTTATTTAATAATTATTTTAATATATTTATTTTTAAATATAACACAATTTATTATAAAATATAACACAAAACTTGCACTTTCACAAATCCGATTTAATTTGCTTGTTGGAAATCTCTCTCGCGCAAGACGTAATCTTTATTTTATCATTCTTGCGGCCTATAGCTAAGCGCTTTTACAAAAACAAATAGGCACCAAGCGCATAGGGCTTGGGGTCTCTTGGTTTATAATATGAATGTCAAATTGATTTCGAAAATTTGAAAGAAAAACACATAAGATATAATGAAAACGCTTAAATGTGCAAAACCACTTGTTTTGCTCGTAATAGAAACCACTATTTTATTCTGAATTATCTGTACAGGTTATCTGTTATAGCTTGGTGACAACAATTTTGTTGTAAAAAGTCAATTGCTTAAAAATGTTCGTTCCCTATAGTTTCGAGCGCATACGTTAGTTAAGGAAGGAGTTTAATTTTTCCCCTGTAAAAACAAAGATTTTAAATAGTTAAAAGTAAAGGAAAAGTTAGAGGTAAAGGAATCACATTTGGCAATATTTTTTATCATGTAACCATATACATGAATACTCCACTATTTCAATAGT
Source organism: Linnaemya tessellans (assembly GCA_951800035.1). Classification (NCBI taxonomy): domain Eukaryota; kingdom Metazoa; phylum Arthropoda; class Insecta; order Diptera; family Tachinidae; genus Linnaemya; species Linnaemya tessellans. The sequence goes on from OX637534.1 coordinate 35,534,605, forward strand.
TGGTTTTATATATTTGAAATTTAATATCGTTTTATTCAATACTATTACTTATTGCGTTAAACTTGTAATATATCTCTTCATGAACAAACTCTTATGCAGTATAAAATTTTTATTACAATATAATAAAACATTTATGAATGTACATCTAAAGACACAAAATAAAACAACTTCATCATATTTTTAACATAAATACATATATTAGTAAATGCCTTAACTTTCTTCCACATTAACTTCGCTTTATTTATTACTTATAACTAGTTTTTATTATGTACATTTTTATTTATTTACGTTTTTAATTTATTTAATTTTGGGTTTTTTTCTTTTTTGTGCTCCTTTTCCTAAATAAAAAATCTTGTATCAACTCTGCAAATAAATACAAAATATTTTCAAAAATGTTATATGGTTTGAACTAAAAACTATATGAAAAATATGCAATTTATTTATTTGCAAACGAATTCAAATAAAATGTAAACAACACATATGAAATGAATGAACCTACATATGTATGGCTTAATGTTTGTTGTTACAATCAATGCTTTTTGTTGCTTTTGAAATCATATCAATCGAATCAATCAATCAATGTATCATAAAAACCCTGAATGAATTTAATTGTTGTTGTAATCTACCCTTTTGTGTGACTTGGGCTTATATGAAATGAAATAATCAAAACTGCAATTGAAAAAACAATGTGCAAAATGCCATGGTTTGCAATGGTCAGCTAAGGGACGTACTAATATTGAGTTGCGTGAACAATTTATATTGGCTGACGGTGTATCACAAAGCATGGCTGCCTTTACGCCTAGACGATCTATACCAAATGCTGCTCAAAATGGTAACAACTTGCCGCCTTATATGAGCTCACAAGGTCCTATAATTAAGGTAAATAAATAGTAACGAATCTTAATCACCGACAAAACTTAATACAACATTTATTTAAAATATCATCTATAACATCAATAACCAACCACCCCAACAAAATGCTCCCATTCTTTTAGTGAGATTAGGAATATCTTAGTGTTTTTTTCCATAAATTTAAATTGCAAAGTAAAGGTAAGTGGCTTTAAAACAGGAGGGCTTATTGTTGTTCATATGCAAGCGAAATGATCTAGCATTAAATATATTACCTGCAATACAAACATAATACTACATATTTATTTTTACAATTAAAGCATGTTATTGGTTTCTATTTTTATGATTTTTCTTTATTTATTAAACAATACGTTTACAAATGTATAGCTAGCTTTCACATTGCGTATATATTCTTTATTCGTGAAAATGTTAAATGCAGCTACTTTAGTATATTTACATATATCATAACAAAGCATTATACTCATAAATATGTTATGACAATCTATTACTTAAATGTTTTATTTTGTCAAGCGAGCGCTTTAAGAGATCGCGATTTTGATTATATAAAAATTAAGATATGTATACCTAAAAAAATTTTATGAAAGTATAATACACTTCAAATGTTTTCAAACTATGTAATTGATTAAATGTGTTTTTTAAATGATCATTTAGCCGGTTTTGTGCCAATTTATCCACCAATTTTTTATTTCTTAAAAACAATTTTTTTTCTTATAAAATAATCGTAGCTGATGAACATTTGGCTGAATTAATGCCAATATTTGAGCGTATACGTGCACAAGAACAAGTACCATGCGCCTTTCCCATACATATGGGTGCCGGTGGCACCGTATTTGTACGTTGCAATAGTAGTCGTTCGGTACCATTGAGTCCACATGTACTACATTGTCATCCTACTACGCACTGGGTAAGTTTAAAAACAATATTGCTCTTTAAGATTGAACATCTTTCTAAAAGCAAGAAACAAAGGGCGTCTTATATTGAATAGCAAAGGCAAAAGATTATTGTAGATGTAAATGAAAAAATAATTAAGCAATTCTATAATGGGGTGCAAAATAATTCATTACTTTTTCATATAACTGTCTCGTCTACGAAAAAAGAAAATTATATTATCTTTTTTTTTACTATTTTTTACTAAACCAATTCTGTAAAGGTGCGCGAACGTTCTGTCCGTTCTATACCGATGACAAAAACAACGAATACTCGTTCGTCGTTATCGGCTTCAACGCCCGATTCATTGAGTGATAATGAAGGAAGTCATGGCAATGCTTCCGGTCGCTATACCCCTCGAAAAGTAACATATACAACCACTCGAACAGGTTTGACACCTGGTGGCTCCAGAGCTGGCTCAAAGCCTAACTCTCGCCCAGTTAGTAGACAAGGTTCTAAACCTCCGTCTCGTCATGGTTCTACTTTATCGTTGGATAGTACAGGTAATCATTTATAATATAAAGTTGAATTTAGAACTTGCTAAAAAAATTTGTTTTGTACAGACGAGCATACTCCATCACGCATTCCACAACGAAAACCATTAGCTACAACTTCCACTACAGCTACTGGTACTACACCACGCCCATCCAGATTATCTGTTACACCTACAACTTCTCGAACAAATGGCACAATTACTCGAAAAACTGCATCCGGCTCTGCCAGTCCAGCCCCAACTAGGTAAGTGTTACCAACTGTTTATAAATACCATTAACTACTCTTTAAAATATTTATATTAAAAAAATACACAATGAAAATATCTAATAATATTGTACCAAAAATTTAAACTAACTGCCTGGCCTACGACGTCATTCGATATCGTTCAAAAACAAAATTTTAGAAGTTGTTTCTGTTTTAAATATATATATAGACGACAGAACGATACCGAGTAAGGTCGTAGCCCAGCCAGTTCAAACAAAATACGTATCTCACATATTTAATGTACAAGTATGAACAGATTTAAAATGACACTATCAAATAAAAATAATCCAAGTCGACCTAACAATATTTAATTTGAAATAGAAATTTAGTCATCCTTAATCTCGGTTTTTAATTGTTAAGTGAATAATTAACTACTTTTATTTGAGAGCGTAAGCGGCCAACGTACATAGCTTACTTGATAACCATCTTGGACATTTACCAAAATTAATATCATTTTGTGGTGTTCAATATGACAATTCTCGAGGCATAAGCTCGAACTTAAAAACAGCAAACGGATTAGTATATTTTATAAACTTAGTTAATCTTAGTTAAATACTAATCTTAATCTCAATCCTAAAAACTCGCCACAAGGTTAACATACTCGTACATGTGTTAAAAATTATTATGCAAAATACAGTACTTTAACTGATTTTTTTATTAACACTATTACGTTCACAAACCATATTGTACTCTATAATGTTGAAACACGAATACAATTACATTCAAGATAACAATATATGTATTTGATAATAACGTATTTGATATGTTATCAGGTAAAAGAATTATTTCTTAAAAATTCTAACACGGGTTTTAACCTTATAAACATCTCTACAAAGTAAAAACAACGAAAATATGACAAATAAAGAAAAATTTAAGTAATTATTTTCGTTCCAATCAAAAGATTACTCGTATAACGGTTTATATATATCTTTTGATTCAATACAGTAGCTTATTTTTTTAATTCCTTATATATGTATTTAGTAGAAAATTGTATATTAAAAATAATCATCTAACACGAGGTTAGAGTAGAGTTATGCTTACTTTAAAAATATTCGTTGAAAGGAATGTTTTCGTATACAAATATTGTTAACAAAGATATTCAAAGCTATATTGATTTTTTTACATAACGCAGCAATTTAACAAAAAACTTAAATATAATAATGGTACTTAAACTTCCTACTTAACATACGTGACGGAATGATGTCGAAACAATCTTTTAATATTCAGTTTAATTATATTTGGAATTTTTATTAAATATTGATTAAAGAATTTTTAAAACTATTTCACAACAAAAAAAGCATTTTTTACCAGGTTCGTTCGTTTATCCAAACAATTTAAGAGCTGCTAAAGTATAACAGTATAAACATAAACTCCCAAAAATGAAAACAGAACAAACAAAAAGCAATAATTTAATTGAGACAATATGTCGAATAGAATATATTAAAAATATTTTATATTTTCTTAGAGCAAATTATATTTTCGTATTCTCCGAACATTATTCGATTTTTAAATGTTCTCAAGCGTCATTTAAGCGAATACTTCTCAAATATTTTATATAAGCAAAATAAATGTATACGTATAGTAATAAATGCATAAAGTTAGGTATGAAAATTAAAAGAGTTACTTACTTTCTTTCCTTTCCAAGAACAAATAATATTAAATGGTTGCAACACTGATTTATGTTAGAACAAATCAGAATGCATAAAAATTGCATGCCGTAGATATTATTATACGAAACTAGATTTGGGTAGAACTCTTTCTTTCGTTGGTATCAAACCCATTTAAATTAATTGGTTTCAAGATTATTTTGTATAAAAAATAAAAATATAACATTTTCATTGGAGTCCATCTGTTATAGAAATTTGTGATTCTAAAGTTCAAGAATTTGGAATCTTTAATACTTTAATGTACGCGAAAAGTATTGTGAAGTTCTTTTTATAGAAAATTTTTCTTAATTCATATTGCAGACGTTAAAGAACCTCAATTAAGAGCGAGTTTTAGGATTGGGATCATGGGATGAGTCATCCTTAATCTCTGTTTTTAGTTTTTAAGTGCATAATTAACTACTTTTATTTAAGACTTAAGCGGCCAACATTAGTGTTTTAATCCTGTCAGCATATACATGTATAAAATTAGCAAAATATAATTTCACAACCTTCTTATGCATATAAATAGTAGTAAATTCGCACACCTTCTCCACGTTTACTTGATTTCAACCTTGTACATTTACCAAAACTGTTGCCATTTGTGTTGTTAAATATGGCAATTCAGTAACAGCATAACACTGCCAATGTGAAAATAGAGCTTTAAGGTTTTAATTGGTGTACGAATAAATTGCCCTATTAAAAATCAAAGTAAATATGTGGCGTTGGCTCACTATCAGTAATCGTAAAAAAAATTCGCAATATTTTGTTAGGAGAATTATTTTTCTGGCTATCAGGTCTTAGGCCGTAATTAAGGAATCTCTTCTCTGAATAAAAATTGTCTGCTTAGTCGACTTTGGAGAATTTCTAAGAGGAGAATTATTCGAATATATCCAGAATATTAAACTCAAAGCAGCATACAAACTAACTGAATTTTCAAGAAGCAACATTACCAACAAAATATAATACAAAAGAATAGGATTCTCTTGAAGTGTATAAATTAACTTGCACCAGAGGTAATACCAAATGTAATAGAAAAGCATTTAAATTCTCACATCACCATACCTATAACGGACGACAGCTGAATACATTATTAAATCTGGAAATATACAATCAGTTTGACGGAAAAATATACAATGACCATGACCACTCCTGACAGAAACGATATCTAATGATGTGAAATTACAGAGTAATGCGTAGTATGTACATCCCCAAATAATACAAGTGATAATCCACATACATACACACATATGTATATATATGAATAGGGAAATCTAATGAGAAGAAACACAAAAATTAACGTGGATGAGATGAAAGAGATTTTGATACTCACAAAAGAAAAAATACACACGCTATAGAAAAACTGTATACTTAATAACAATGAAAAAAAAATTTTGTTAAAAAAGAGAACACAGAAAATGCATATCGCAAACCAAATTTTAGGTGGAATGACAGAAAATGCAAACAATAAAAAAATACAATATTGCATTTATACTAATGTACATATATTCGACCAAAATTCAATTCAATTAGAATTTTGAATATGGCGGAGATAGTTCGAATGTTAAATTCGAGTTACTTTTCATATAACCTTGTCCAAATTGCCGCATCTGATATGGATCGAAATTTCATCAGAATTTAAACACAAATTTCGATCGACATCGAATTCCGTAATTTGCTTCCACTGTTTTTTTAATGAAAAATCATTCGATTGGGTTTTCTTAGATTTGTGAACAAATTATATGATAACATCACATTCCAAGTTTGGAGAAGAAATTGACTGACACCACATACATACTTTTTAGTATATACATATTATTTATGAGTTCGTCTAGTTCTAAATACATACGCATTACAATAACACACATTATATCTTCGATTTTTTATTTTAAGGTAATAACAAAAAATGTATTCATTTCAAATGTTTTTTGGATGGAAAAAAGAAAAATGGAAAATAACACTGTCATTGATATGAACGTGTTAACGATTTTTTAAATTAAATCGTGTAAACATTTGATCTGCAAAACAAAGCAATTGTGGAAATTAATTAATTTTTTTTCTTGATGAAAAATAAATGCTATTTGATTTGGCCTTTATAGTGGAAAATTGAATTACTTTTCTTCTGAATTTTTACAATTGGTTATAGGTTATTAAAATTGTAAAATGTATAATGGAAACTTTTTTGTGTTTGTTGTAAAAAAATGTATTTTTCCACTTTTTAATTTTTCCCACGAAAAAATTATTGACGTGAATACCCTGAATATTTTCTATATATTAATCCTAATTTTTATTTTTATTTTCTTTCAAATTTGAACAAAACATCATCTTAAATTGGCATGTTCTTTTGTTTTACAATCAAAACATAATTTACACGAAATACATAAAATAATATCAACATGTAATAATGAATTCCCCTAACACCGAATAATAAAAACACTAACAACAAAATGTTAAAATTGATCCTAAATTTAAACATATCGAAAAAGTTACGGAGGCATGAGTAGATCATCCAGTATACCTGCACTAACTGGCTATGGCTTCAAACCTAGGTAAAGACGAATGAAATTTATACATACTTAAATACATATGTACATACATATATAAAAACTAATCCAATCATCAATTATGTTATGACATTATTATAAATGTTGCTCCTTACTTTCACTTTAATATACATTCCGTAGTTAGTTTTTATTAAATAAAACACTAGTTATAAATAAGTAAATTAATATATGTACCTATAATATGTTTATTAAAGGCCTTATTCATAACAAACATATTTTATTAAGAAAACGTTTATAAATCAGTTTTCCTTACAAAATTTGTTTTGTAAATTCTTTATAAGAGTTTTATGAATAAGTACGTATTTAATTTTAATCTACATAGTGCGCAATGCGCATAATATAATATGCCTTTGTTATACGTTTTAAGAATATATCTATATATATGTATATATATATATATATATATATATATATATATATATATATATATATACATATGTATAAACTATATATATATATATATATGTATATATATATATATATATATATTTATATACTCATGTACATAAATTTGTACATAAATTGTATTTGCACATGTGGATCAAAGAAAATTAATAATATTCTTTACTTCTTTTCTTTTATTTTGCTTAAATATTATTGCCTATGAAAGCAATCGTATGTCCAGGATACCAGTAAAAATATCAAGTTCTTTGAGTGCTAACTCTTCACCAACCAATTCCACCTCAAATAGTGTGGTTAATCCTAACAGTTTGGGGTAATCATTGCTAATAACATTAATAATTTTGTATACTACATACATACATACTATATGTACATGCATACCTACATACTTATGAACCCAACTAACTACCTTCATATACAAATATCCTACAATATCAACAGTATACAAAAAAAATATTTATAGTAATAGTACGAGTAATTGGAATTAAATCTATATATTTATACATATATTTATGCACCCATTGATGTTTTTCGTGTTATTTTGCTTTATTTGCAATAAGCATGCATTTGCAATTAAATTCAATATTCTGACAGATGTTCATAAATTTGATAAGTGTTCAAACCCGTGGGAACATAACAAACTTTTTCAACAATCTTTTGTGCGCCATTGAAAAATTGTGAGAGCAAATCTGCAAAATGAGCATTAATTCATTATGCTCTCTATTGCAATCAACATTAAACTACTTTGGGCTGTTTATCAATTAGTCGTCATTTTCTTTGTAAATTTTACTAAAATAATTTTCTAGTTAAAATAAAATTATGAACATAGTTATTTTTATATGTTATTGGTCAAATTAACAACTATTTAAAACTATTTTAATGCTATGTTTGTTGTATGCTTTGTATGCTGAAGCACGCACAATAGTAATAATTTATACGGCAACAACCTAAAACTGGTTGCTAATTTAGTGTACATTTTTTATAGATTTATATCTTAAACAAACTATTTTCATTTTCTACGAACTATTTACTTACTGCCTGGCCCACGATATACATACATTTAAAACAAAAACAAAATTTTGAAATTTGTTTTTGTTTTAAATGTATTTACCCGATAGAACGATATCGAGTGACATCGTGGGCCAGGCAGTTAGTTAAACAAACTATTTGCATTTTCAAAGAACTATTTACTTAGTTTTGACATTACATTAAACATTGGGCCTTATTACGGTTCTCGATTCGAGAGAATGTAATAGACTAAAGAAATATATAAGATTTTTCTTTAATCTATTACAAACACTCGAGTCGATTCGAGAACGGTAATAAGGCAGATTAAATATACCATTCGAAAGGGGGACAAATTTCATATATTTTTAGCATTCGTTTTTCGACCATTGTTGGTCTTTCTAAAAAAAAATTTTTAAACATCTCTTTGCGAAAAACAGTATTTGGCCTATAACTCCCAAATCTGACTATGTGCACTCAATGGCTCGGTTTTTTAAACATCTTTTTCGAAACAGTAACTTTGTGGAAAAAGTCGGATGATGGCAAATTGTAGCCCTTTTCAAGCCTTTTTATTTAATAGAGGACACTCAATAGCACATATACAGGTTAATTTTTTCAAAAATTTTGTTGAAAAACGAAAGATAACAAAATATGGCATTTCGATTTTCTTTTCGGAATTTAGTGTTAATTTGATTTATTTCGGACATATAATGTTTCTGTATCTGACCTGATTTAAGTGTAATAGGTCAAAAACTAGGTAAAAAGTTTGTAGAAAATGCCACCAAAATTGCGTTAATTTAACAACCAATCACATGCATTAACTTGGCAGCATTTGATATTCTCAGCCTGCAAAGCCAGAAATACTCATATGTGTTTGCATACCTAAATCTGAGAAAATGAGTTGTGCAGAAAAGTTCGTTAAAAAGATCTGTTATCTTTGCGGGCGTAGTTTCAAAGTGGTTTTCGTTCAAACCATGGTGAAACAATTATAAGGTGGCAGTACGATGGTAATAAATACAACATTGCAAGAACCAATTGGATTTTTGTTTGTCTAATGGCCGAGTCAGATAGAACTTTTTCGCTTTGCGTGACGTTTCTAACTTTAACAGAAAAGCGCAAAGCAAAAGGTGTATGCCACAATAAAAACTTTGACAACACCCGTACATTGTTTCTTTTCCATAAAAAGTGGTTAATAATTTTGGTATTATACATATTTTTTTAATATTTATTGCATAAATTGTACATATATATTTAGCTTTTATTAAAACACATTCAGATATTTAAAATTTACGTCCGAATTTGGCAAAATAAAAAAAAAAAAAGATTCCCGCTGATTGTCAAAGCACGCAAAAAGATGAGAGTTGCCCAACTTTACACTTCGCGTTACGTTAAAAGTACTTTATGTGACACGTTTCATATAGGTATGTATATTTCATCTTAAATGTCAAAGTGAAACTATAACGCAACGCGAAGCAAACGTTTTATCTGACACGGCCTTAAAGCAGTGATGTCAGCGTCATACACAATTGTGGAAACAAACTCACATGTACGCTTACGCTCTTATATTTTGAGAACGTAAAATATAATTGTTTACTGAGAAACACTCTCGTTCAGCGGGATGTATCGCAAGTCCTGTTTTGAGGCCTCTAAACAGAAATAATATATTTATCACCCATATTCCATTTAGCGTCATCAATACGAAACGATAACGTTTTGTATCAATTGTTTTAAATCGGTATGCCCATTGTCAATATCAAATGTTATCGATAAGCGTCGATGTAATTTTGGTATGCCGTAAGCAACGTTAACGCCGGCATCGATTTAAATTGACTCGCATTTTATCGTCACTGTTATTGGTGTCGAAACAGTTTTATTTCTTTTAAATTTTGTTCAATAATAATTAACCTGTTTAAAAAAATGGAAAAAGAAAAAAAAATTACAAACGTTGTGCAATTCCAGAAGTTAGTGGAGGAGATGGAAAAAAATCCTTCACTTGCCAAAATATTTCAAAAAGGCAGTCTTCCTTGCGATTTTAAAGAGCAGTGGAAAATAATTGCAATTACACTAAATGATGTTGGTCCACCGAAAAGAGCAGGTGAAGGTTGGCAAAATGTAAGATAAATAGTGCTAAAACCAATTTTTTTTGTAACACCAATTTTTTTTTCATTTCCTCATCATTCTGATCGGATTTACAAACAGGAACAAACAACATTTTAGTTGTTTAAAGTTTTCAAGAAAAGTTTTTAATAAAAATTGAAAACAAAACAAACCAGCTGTCCAAATTATTAGAGATGTGATTTAAAAAAACGATAAACCGTCGACATCGTTACATTGCTGTTATGGAATATAAGTTTTGTATCGCATTGATGACGATGTCGATAGAAATTGATATTGATATTAAATTGATGACGATGACGACGACGGTAAATGGAATAAAGGTGTATATAAATATATATACAATATATATAAGAGGTTTGAAATAAGTTGGAGCCACTTTATGTAGGTACATCTTTTCGAAAATTTCTTAAAGTAGCTTTTAAATAAATTCATAAGTAAGGCTTTTTGTAAAAATTGTTTCTTGTATATAAACTAACCAAATGTTCAGCTTAAAAATGGAGAAATATTTTAAAATTAAATATCTGAGCAATTGGCAATTTTCGAAACACTTTTTTACAACTTATAAAATTAGAAGATATAATTGGTAAATAAAAGGATACTCTTAGAAAAGGCCATTAGTTAGGCCTCGCAACCGCACATTTCTCCCGCTGGGAATGTAAGAGATAAGAGTGATCTCACCAACACAATCGTATTTGCCATCACTGGTCTAAAGCAGTGATGTTCACTACCACATAAACACAGTTGCGCTTGTGTGTGGCGCAGAGGAAAACCTCTGCTTACTTTTAACAGAGGTGGAAATGTTTCTGGAATTACTTTCTGTTTATCAAACAAACTGAAGACAGAATTCTACATACTGTATTCAATGTTTGGTACCACATATAATTGTGAAACAGCATTTTCTACCCCGAAAATAGTTCTAAGCAAAGCACGCAAGAACAAATGAGTACCCAGGTCATATAGATCTGGATGAGCTAATATATATTTATTTAAAATAGACATTTATTATAAACGAGTTTCCAAAATAAATACAATTTTTATAAGTCAGATGCTAATAAATAAAAATATTGCTGTATGCTAAAGAGAAGAGAAACCTAAGGAGAGCGAGAGAAACAAAATTTTTTTCTTAAGTATACATATTTGTTTGCTGCGCAAGCAGAATTTGTTTTTTTCTTGCTTTCCTGTAACGCGTTAAAGGGCAAGAGAAGCTTGATCATCTATGGTCTAAAGCAGGGAAAGGCAACCTATACTATTACATTTTGCGATTGTATTATTTTTATACTCTCTGCGCTCTCACCACGAATGTCTTGCCAATCAACTTTCGTCACTTCTCCCCAATTAAAACATTAAAATCTCCAAAAGCTAACTTAGTTTTATTATGGGTATTTGCACTATATTAGAAAATTAGTATCGACATGGCATTAGAGCAAAATTATGTTTGTGGCTCTGTATGCAGCGATGATGTGTAAAAAAGAAGGTTTTGTACGACATCTGACAAAGAGTAATGCAAATACACATATGTTTATGTGCATTGCATTATTCACCAACAGGCATTATTTGCAAAAAGTTTGAATAAAATGAACACAATGAATTGTGGTTCAAATTGTTAACAAAACACGAGGTGTTAATAAGGGAATGTCATTTATAATTTTCCGAAAGCATTTGCCTATCCCCGTACTATCATCAGCAATCATTTTTTTTCATAAAGATGTTTACACATCTCCACTGTGATCGGACTCACATTGCTTTCTGGCAACGCTGATTCTTAAAGTATGCGATAAACACAACCCGCCTGTTTGAATGCTGAAACTAGACTGATTAAAGTTGTTTACAGCTCTACAATGCGTGTACACACGTACGTAACAGAAGAGTAAATGAAAAAGCGCCGCGCCCTACATTTGCCTTTCCCTGGTTTAAAGTCATAGTGTACATCAAAATTTATAGCAATAAAAAACATTAAAGTGGTGAACAAATGCACAACCACTAACAACGCTCACATATACAAACACAATGAGTACTTATTGTACACAAAAACTTGACATCAATGTAGACAAGCTATGCTGCCATCTTATATTTCTTTCATCTGTTTTCTGAAAAAACAGCTGCTTTTTTGTTTGTCTTTGCTTATTTGTTTCTTTGCTTCTCCCTTGTGGTTTATGAAGTTGTTTTCTAAAAGATTTCTAATGTCTGGATATTTTTTTTTTGTATCATTTAAATTTGAACATTTCCTGATGTCGTGTGAAAAATTTTGTAAAATGTGACATACATTTATATACATATATATATATATATATATATATATATATATATATATATATATATATATATATATATGTTATGCTAGTTTGTGCGTTTCTTTAATATAACACAATCACCGAATTCAATGTGAAACGAGTTTCTTACAAAAATAAATTATAAACATTTTTATAATTTCTTCAGACTGACATTTTTTAATAACTCTTGGTTTTAACGTTAAAATCAGCTGTTAAATCTTTGTTTTACCATAAAAACACCCAACCATGTCTTTATTTTGCTGAGAATTTGCATATTTATTTTGAATGCATTTTTAAGGTCTTATTAATTTTGTATAATAATTTCATAATTTTTAAATGTTCATTTACAAAATATGAATTTGACTTTTGTTATTTCATCACTTAAAATTGTTGTAGACCAGAGGTGCACAAGATAAATCTAATGTTGCGTAAGTGAGCGAAAAGGATAAGCACACAGGCAGAAAAATTTGCTGTTACTAATTTAGTTGTTTTATTTAGTCGTCGCTGAAACAACGAGGAAAGAACATGTTAGGCGGAGTGCCGCATTTTTTTTCTAAATATGATTTAAAAAGTGTAAAGAAAATACATTTATAATTATTCTATATAGGAAAAAATTTTATATATTAATAAAAGTAATTCTTATATGAACTTTTTTATGAAAGAATTTTTTTCCCAAAAATTTTGTCTATTTATGGAAAGCAGATATATATGTATATACGTTAAGTAATGAAGTATGTTTTAACACTTTTTTATAACCTTAAAATTTCTTCTTTAAAATTTCTTTGAAATGTTTGATCTTTTTCTTCAACTTTATGTCATAAATGCTTTTCATACAGCATACATAATAAATTTCTCGCAGTGCGTTAGAGAAAAATGACTAAAAAGATAAGCAAAAATTTGTCTCAGATAAGGCTAAATGAAAAAGAGTAAGAATACGTGTGAATTCGATTTGCAAAAATTTGCTTCCTGATGTTCAGCAATGTTGTAGACTCAAAAGTATATCTGCCTATATGTGCAGAATGTGCCCGATAGTAAAAACTAAACAAGTATGATATCACTCTGAGAGCACGATCAAGCTTACAAAATCGATCCAAAACATCTTCGAAATTTGAAAAGAATACTGCATGCGTTTTAACAGCTCTGGTTTCGACATCTAAGTAAAAAGAGAAAATATCCTTTATGGTCCTATTAGATTTAGAATTACGCACCCACGTTGGTCCATGCCACCAGAGGTCATTTTTCGCCAGATCCGGTGCTGTTTTCCGACATTCTCTTGAATTCTGCACACCATATTAGCACCAAACGTTGTCCAACTAATTGTCGTTTTTCTCAACCAACAAAGCACAATAGTAGAATCGGTTCAACAATACACCTGTTTGATTGGAATATCAATTTCACCACTTACTGTTTTTAAAAGCGCAGAATCTAAAACTGCTCCACAAAATTCCAGCCGAGGCAAAGAAATAGATTTAATAGGAGCGACTTTCGTTTTACAAGACAGTAAGTGCGCATAAATTTGGCTAAATGCTTCAATGCGAATATAAATTGCCCCCGCGTATGCTTTTTCGGAAGCGTCGGAAAAAAACATGAATTTCTGCTACATTATCTGGATAATAATGTACCCATTTCGGTATCTGAATACTGTTTACATCTTTATAAAAATTAACGAATTTTCTTAATTTTTTTCCGTTGACGACAGCAAGAAATCATCCAAATCAATAATGTCGAGCCAAATTTTCTGCATAATTATTTTTGCGATAATAATTACCGGACCTAACCAGCCTACAGGATCAAATAATTTTGCTATCGTAGACAAAACTTCTCTTTTCGTATAAATAGGCTTTTCAACAATGGGTTCTACTTCAAAATAAAATGAATCTAATTGAACATTCCACTGAATACCCAGTTTTTTTAAGTACTCGACTCTACAAAGGTCAAAAGTTTAAAATCCACCAAGTAATCTGGCAAATCATTTCATTTGATGTCCATTTTCTTAATTCAAATTTATCTAAAGACGAAACAGTTTTTAATTCATCCCGGGCCATCAAAGCAGAAGAAATATCGTGAGCCTCTGTTAATACGTCGTCAACGTACATATCCTTGCGCAAAATATTAGCAGCAAGAGGGTACTCAGCCTCTGAATCTTCTGCCAACTTTAACAATGTCCTAAATAAGGAGCGCAGTTGACACCAAAGGTAAAAGATTATTCTGCGTTAGAAGATCGTAAAAGAATACACTGAAATGGTGCATAAGCGGGATCGAGACGAATTTGTCTATACATCTGAGTATTATCGCAGTTAAACACATATCGAAACAGTCTCCAACGCAAAATCAACAGAACTAAATCTGATTGCAAAGTGGGTCCTACATAGAGGCAATAATTTAGACTATTTCCGTTAGAGATTCTGTTTGATGCATTAAATACGACTCGCAATTTTGTGGTTTTTCTGTCAGGCTTTATTACTGGGTGATGAGAAAAATAACACGAAAGAGAAGATTTAGCAAAATCATTTGATGCAGGCTTCATATGACCTAAAGTTAAATATTCTTTAACCACATTATCATATAATTCCTTAACATTAGGTTTACGCAGTAGAGAGGACTCATTTCTCAAGAATTGTGCCATGATATTCTGTCTTGAAAAGCCTAAAATGATGGAGTGAGGAAATTCCTGCTTAAAAGGTAGCGTCACTACATAACGACCGTCAGAGTCGCGCCGCGTCGTTTTCCTATAATTATCTTTACAAAATTTATCCATGAGTGAAACTATTTTTCTTCAAGCTCCCAGAAGCGAAGAAGATTTCTATTTAAAATGTATACAGACGCCTCTATTCTTGAAAGCGTGATTCCTGAATAGATCCGGTAACAATTCATCCGAATACGCTCCGTTGCGCCACCAAAGTACATGAACAGGCCTATTTTGGTAAAAACGAGGGTCTGCTAGCTGTAAATTCGGAGAACTATTAGGATAACTGGAGCATATGACGAACGAAGGCAGATGGCCTGGCATATTAGGTAGGATCAGGGTCATGGTTTCCAATAGAATAGATGAATCTAAGGGAGAACCAATTTTTAAACCACAAACTTTTCTAGTGGTAGCAGAAAAAGTTTGATTAATTCCTGAAACTCTGACATTCGTGGAATGTGCAAACAGTTTCTGGCGATTTTGTAAATGTTCAGAGATGAAAGACGACTCTGATGCTGGGTCAATCAAGGCTCGAGCTTGGTAAGTCATACCGTCGTGAATAATATTCACCATAGCTGTTCCCAGAAGCACTTCTCGGTTCTGAGAGACATGAAAAACCTGTAGAATTACTGCTCGAAGATATGCGACTCGATGTAGAAGGCAGGGAGTAATCTACTTGAGCATTCTGGACCAAATTTGCCAGACGTAGTAGCAAAATTATCCCTAAGCGCAACTTACGAGGTAGCATTATCACGATGCAGCAAAGTATGATGCCTTTTATTACAAATACTGCAATTAAAGCACTTTTGCAATTCTTTACTTCATGCTCACGTGATAAGTAGTTCACACAACAATGAAACTTTTTCACCGTTAAAAATCGTTCCGAAATTGAAGTATTTTTGAATTGCTTACACCGTCTCAAAAGGCGTCCTGAATTCCGACATAAAACACAACACGTAGAAGCAGAATTTATAATATGAGACTTGACCTTATGCCCCGAATATTTTACAGATTGTTGCGAATCTTTAAGATCATGAAAGCATTCTAACGTTTGAATCCTTTCCGTCAGATATTCATCGAAACTTCCACAAGGACATAACCGATTTGTTCCCATAAACTAACTGTAAAAGTGGGTAAACGTTGAATCGAAGGGGAAATTAAAATAGAATCCCAATTATCTGTTGAAGCTTTATAAATAGAAAGCGATGTCTGACAATTACGAGGGCGGATTGATATTGAAGCTACCTAAGTAGGAAAAAACATTTTTTTTTCAAAAACCATTTATTTCTCAACATACGTTTCCTTTTAGCTCAATACACTTAGTAAGACCATCTGAATAATACGATTTTGGGAACCTCTCAAAATACGCGTTAGTTTCAGTAATCACTTCTTGGTTTGAGATCAGTCTTTTTCCTGCGAAGTATCTGTTCAAGTTTGGAAACACGAAAAAGTCACTAGGACCTAAATCTGGCTTGTAAGGTGGATGATCAACCAATTCGAAGTGTATTTCACATAATTTTAGCATCGTGTCTAATGCTGTGCGAACCGGTGCGTTGTCTTGAAGAGCACTTTTTTCTTCTTTAAAGGTGGTCGTTTTTTCTTGATTGCATCAATCAATTGATCCAATAATGCACGATAATACGTTCCTATGATTGTATATCCTCTTTCAAGATAATCGATGAGCAATATTCCGTGTGCATCCCAAAAACAGTGGAAATAACCTTGCCAGCCGATTTCATTGTTTCGATTGATTTTTGGTTTCAGGTGTGTAGTGGTGGACCCACGTTTCATCAACAGTTATTAATCGACGCCAAAAATCAACAGGATTACGCTTTATCATGTCCAAATACCGCTGTGATGTGGTCTGTCGAACTCGTTTTTGTTCGACACTAAGCAAACGCGGCACCCATCTTGCCGATAGCTTTTTCAAATGTTCATGCAAAATGTTGAACACACGTTCATAGGATATGTTTACCGTTTCAACAATCTCACGTAACTGGACTCGGCGATCATTCATAACGATATCGAGGATTTTCTTTATATTTTCTTCAGTAACCACCTCTTTTGGCTTTCCTGTTGAATGTATTGTTGCAGTGCTTGTTCGTCCACGTTTAAATTCAGCAATCCAATATTCTACCATGTAGTCTGACGGAGCAGACTCACTGTAATGTTTATCGAGCTTTTCTTTTGTCTCTTTCGCCGTTTTCCCTTTCAAATAATAGTGTTTAATCACTGCACGAAATTCACTTTTTTCCATTTTTCAAGAAACACAAAAGTTGCTTATTTCAAACGACTACAACAAATAAACTAATCGATTAATTGGGGTGAAATGTTAACAGCTAACGCAATTTAAAAAACAAAATAGATTTTGTGTCTGTCATCTAGCGCTCGGTAGCTTCAATAGCTATCCGTCCTCGTATCAATACCGCAGTTTTTAAACCGGCACTAGATTCCTTATCAACGGAGGGAAGGTTAAATAATAATTTTAATTGGTTATTAACCAACATACGAGGATTCTCATATATGTACCTCTTTAAGGTTTCGCCAAGCACCATCAAACCCTTCCTTACTTAGCGGGCACTGAGACACGATTTCATAGCAAAGACGTTCTATATTACTGAGACGCGAACTATTTATATATATATACAGGGTGTTTTTTATTGAGGTATAGAACTTCGAATTAAAATAAAACACAAGAAAATCGTTTTAATGTCCATCAATTTGGCTTTATTGGAAGGATAATTTTATGCCATTATTGTTTAAATATGATTTCGGGCATGTGGCCGCCGCGGCTGGCTCGAATAAAGCCAATTCTACAGGTCCAATTTTCAACCACTTTTTCGAGCATATGGGGCCGTATGTTGGCAATAGCGCCACGAATGTTGGCTTCCAAGTCCCCTAACGTTTCTGGTTTGTTGGCGTAGACGAGCGACTTCACATATCCCCAAAGAAAATAATCCAATGGTGTCAAATCACACGATCTTGGTGGCCAATTGACAGGTCCATTCCGCGAAATTATGCGCTCATCGAATGTTTCCTTCAATAAATCGATTGTGACGTGCGCTGTGTGGCATGTAGCGCCGTCTTGTTGGAACCACAACTCATCCACATTCATGCCATCCAACTCGGGAACAAAATAGTCGGTTATCATGGCTCTATACCGGTCTCCATTAACGGTAACTGACTCTCCAGCATTATTTCGGAAGAAGTATGGCCCAATGACTCCACCAGCCCATAGAGCACACCAAACAGTCAGTTTTTGTGGATGTTATGGCGTCTCAAGGGTCTCATGTGGATTCTCTTCACTCCAAATGCGGCAATTTTGCTTGTTTACGTAGCCATTCAACCAAAAATGAGCCTCATCACTGAACAAAATTTTGCGGTAAACTTCGCGAACTGAACAATTACTTTCGAAATAAATTTGCACGATTTGCAAGCGTTGTTCTTTTGTCAACCTGTTCATGATGAAATGGCAAACCAAGTTAAATATTAATCACTTGACAGCTGACAAAATGGCCGCCAGTTAAAAAAGTGATGCCAACTTAAAGTTCTATACCTCAATAAAAAACACCCAATATATGGCTGCAAATAAATCTCTGAGTGCAGGCCATGATATATAATCTCCTTCAAATGTTTTTACATCACAAAGAGGTTAAATTATGTTCTGAGTTGCCTAAGTGTGAGTTTTTAACTGAAGATTCATTTAATTTTTGGCGTGTTAACCTCTAAATATTGATACTTTTCATTAATCAAGGCTAAACAATTACGAGTAAGATAAGCCAAGTAGGTACTGTGGTATTTAGAAGCAGCCACATTTAGATCTTCAGAATTCACATTTGTATTATCGTCAACATAGTCGACCCACCCTTCATATGCTTCCTTAACTTTTTCCCATAAATTCTTTCATTCGTCGCGTTAATTTGTAGTGTAAAAACCGTATTTCCATACGGATGGCAATCATTAAAATTTGCTTCGAATTTAATGAGGGAATCCGATACGCGTGAAAATTTATTTAAATATTTAGTCGGCATGATTTATTTTTGATTATATAAATTAATCGTAAATTTATGGGGAAAAATTAATGCACACACGGTATGATAGTCAAAGTGACCAACAGTGGGTTGTATACCAAATAAAGTAAAAAAAAGAAGATGAGCAAATAAAACAACTATGCAATAATAAAGTAAAACAAAAAGAAACTCACACTTGTTGCAGTCAGTTATAATAACGAATATTATGCAATAAATACTTTTTAATTTAATTGTAATAATTAAACATTCAGTAATTATACCCTTCACAAAAAAGTGAAAGGGTATATATAGGTTTGTCATTCCGTGTGTAATTTCTTCGATATGCACATGGGACCCCATAAAGTATATATATTCTGGATCCTTATGAATAGCGATGACGAATGAGCGATGTCCGTCTGTACGTGAAATCGGTTTTCCCAAGCCCCCAGAAGAGCTAGAGACTTCGTTCTTGGACCGTTGGGTTGGAAATGAACTTAAACAGGCTGCTATTGAAATTCAGAAAGATCCAAAGTATGGTTCCAGAGCTGGGAAGCTTACACCTATTTCTCGACGCAAAATTTATACCAAAAATCAATTATTTTTTTTAATGTTTGTAAATTAAACCTATTTCGTGCTTTAGGGAGCCTCAATGGTCTATTAAAAACTAAAAAAAATAAAAAAATTTTTCCAGGGATGGGAAATAAAAAAATTTTTTTTCGGCCTATTCCGTATTTTGTAGTACATGTAGTAACTAAAATTGTTAAAAATTTTAAGTTTTTCTTTAACAAAACCACTTTATACGTCATAGAGATTTGCATTGGCAAAAAAAAAAATTTTTTTAAATTCAAATTTTGCTTCCAGGGTTGGGAAATTGCATAGTTTTTATAAGTGAAAGTAATCAAACAGGTCTTGCCAAGCCCCCAGAAGAGATAGAGACTTCATTCTTGAACTGTTGGAAATGAACTTAAATAGAGTGGTTTTAAAATTCAGATAGATCCGAACTATGGTTTCAGAGCTGGAAAGCTTTCACCTATTTCTCGACGCAAAATTTATATCAAAAATAACTTATATTTTTTTAATGTTTGTAAATTAAACCTATTTCGTGCTTTGGGAAGTCTCAATGGTGTATTAAAAACTAAAAAAATAAAAAATAAAATTTCAGGGATGGGAAATTAAAAATTTTTTTTCGGCCCATCCCGTATTTTGTAGTACATGTAGTAACTAAAATTGTTAAAAATGTTAAGTTTTTCTTTAACAAAACCTCTTTATACGTCATGAAGATTTGCATTGGCAAAAAGAAAAGAAAATTTTAAATTCAAATTTTGCTTCCTGGGGTGGGAAATTGAATTTTTTTATACATGAAAGTAATCAAACAGGCAACTGATGTTGTTATTTTTTGTTTTTTGTTTTTGATAACTAAAACTGTCTTATAATTTAAGACATCGAATCCAGGGATGGACATGTGCAATATTTTATGGTACATCAAAGTTACCAAAATGGTAAAAAATTTACAATTTTTCTTAAATAAAACTACTTTATACCTCAAGAAGCATTGCACTGATAAAAAAAAACAAAAAAAAAAATTAAAATTTCGTTTCCAGGGTTGGAAAAATTAATTTTGTTTGGTACATGCAATATTTTGTAGTACATGTAATAACCAAAATGGTTTCAAAGTTCGAGTTTTTCTTAAACAAAACTACTTTATACCTCATGAAGATTTGCATTTATAAAGAAAATTTTAAAAAATTTAAATTTCACTTCCAGGGTTGGGAAATTGATTTTTTTTTACATAAAAGTAACCAAAAAGGCAATTCAGGAAAAAGAAAATTTATATCAAAAACTAAAAAAAAATCAAAATTTAGATTCCAGAGTTAAATAACTGCAATATTTTGTGGTACATAAAAATGACCTAAATGGTTACATATATGAAGTTTTTCTTAAATAAAACTATTTCATGCAGTTGCAGTGGTAAAAAAATTTAAATTTCGTTTCCAGGGTTGGGAAATTGATTTATTTATTCTGCATACAAGTAACCAAGAAGGCAATTGACGTTGTTTCTTTTTGCTAATTAAAGCTGTTTTATAATTCAGGAAGAACAAAATTGGTATTAAAAACTTAAAAAATCAAAATTTCGACTCTAGGGTTGGACAAATGAAATATTTTATGGTACATGAAAGTGACCAAAAAGTTTAAAAATTTTAATTTTTTTGTCAAGTAAAACTATCTTACACCTCACTAAGAATTGCATTGGTAAAAAATAAAAATACGCTTCCAGAGTTGGAAAATTGAAATATATTTGGCACATAAAAGTATTAAAATTAACATAAATTCCAAATTTTGTGTTTTTAGTGAATTAACCCTATTTCATATTTCAGAAAAAATTTAATTAGTATCAAAAAAATTAAAAATTCGGTTCCAGGGTTGGAAAATCGACATTTTCTGATTCATAATAGTAACCATATTGTTTGTTATTTTTGATTTTTATGATGAATTATACCTACTTTATACATCAGAAAGAAGTAAACTGGTATTGAAAGCCAACAAAATCTAAAAGACGATTCTACGGTTGGACAATTAGAACTTTTTGGGGTACATGAAACGGATTTTTTGTTTTGTTTGTAATTTAAACATATTTCATATTTTTGAAAGACGTTCATAGGTATTAGATATAAGAAAAGCCAAACATTTATCTTCCAAGTCGAAGAATTTAAACGTTTTCTTAAATATAAAAGTAAGCGATAACATCATTTTGATTTTTTAATTAAACCGACTTTCTGTTTTGGCAAGAAAGAAAGAAGAATTACATCTGTGAAGGGTATTTAAGATTCGGCACAGCCGAATATAGCACTTTTACTTGTTTTTAAAATGCAAATGTTTTTAAAAATTTTTTTTTTTTTGCAATTCCGTCCGTCCACGTAAATAAACCCACAGACCGACCGAAAAATAATTAAAACAAACGTTAAAAATAATGGTCAATTATTTCTACTAATGAAGGTTAAAACGCGATCAATCACAAAAACAATTTATGCATATAATTATAAATGTACATATATACAAATGTATATATTTGTGTATTTTACATATTTCTTTCATTACTTTGCACACTTTTTCTTTTTTCACTTTAACACGCTTGGCGAAACCTTAAAGAGGTATATGAGAATCCTCGTATGTTGGTTAATAACCAATTAAAATTATTATTTAACCTTCCCTCCGTTGATAAGGAATCTAGTGCCGGTTTAAAAACTTTGCAATGCGGTATTGATACGAGGGCGGATAGCTATTGAAGCTACCGAGCGCTAGATGGCAGCACAGACACAAAATCTATTTTTTTTTTTAAGAAAAGAAAGAGACAAAAGAAAAGCTCGATAAACATTACAGTGAGTCTGCTCCGTCAGACTACATGGTAGAATATTGGAATACTGAATTTAAACGTGGACGAACAAGCACTGCAACAATACCATCAACAGGAAAGCCAAAAGAGGTGGTTACTGAAGAAAATATAAAGAAAATCCTCGATATCGTTATGAATGATCGCCGAGTCCAGTTACGTGAGATTGTTGAAATGGTAAACATATCCTATGAACGTGTGTTCAACATTTTGCATGAACAAAAGCAAAGAAAAAGATGGCGCTTTTCTTCTTCAAAACGCGGGATAATCTTTTACATATTTTTGAAGTTATAAAAAATTCATTAAACAAATGTGTATGTATTTACAAAGTTTTAAGAAAAGTCACGCATAAGGAGTGAGGTTAATATTTATTTTTTATAATATTAGTTGTGGTGGTAACACTCATACGATTTTTTAAAAGAGAGTTGTTATAAGAAATCCTATCATGGTACATATATCACTTATATGCAAAGCGAATTCATTACAACATAGCAACTTTTTTGTGAAACACAATGTCAAATACAAGGTGAATTATTTAATTCGCCTTTGTTAAATAAAATAAAATGTTATGTGAACAAAATTAGTTTTATTCATTGTTGTGATAAACATTAAATTTTAAAATAAAAAAAATAAATGGAAATGAGGTGTATGTCCACAAGATAAATAAAAGTATAAAACTAAGGCGTAGGCCTGCAAGATTGTTGTATGAAGTAGGTAAAGAAATATCAAGAAAGTGCAGTTTTTGTTTAGTAATTGAAAATTTTTTTACTGTTTCCAACTCAGCATTCTTTTCTATCTTCCTCTTTAGGAACGTAAAAAAATTTCCCATTCCCGGATTTTTCTTTTTTTAAACAAACACTACAAAATCTCATCTTTACATATTCACAAAAACCACACCGATATGTTTATATTATATTACTAGAGCAACCCTGCCCGCGATGCTGGACAATACAATCGCATACGTTTACGTATTTGTATTAAAAATTAAATTTTCTGGAAAGAATAGACATTTTCCTGAAAGAAATATAAGGAAAACACACCATCATAAAAGTGCGCGTATATCGCATATTCGTAGAAATTTTTCGATGTTTTTTTTATAAACCATCAGTCAAAGTAGACCTTTCCAACGCATGTACTCGTTTGAAAATCGGTTGAGTGGTTCTCGAGTTATAAACAACCAAAACAGTTACTAAAAAGAAAACATAAAATTGCGGCGAATTTCAAAAATTTTGACAATCTGTTCACTATCACCTGTGCTGATACATATACCTGTTTATTGTACCATGAAATCCTATAACAACAATCTGATAAGATGAGCTGTCAAATAAGCACATGCATTTGTATTTGTGTATACAAAGTCGCCATTAAAAATCTTTAGTTGTTTGTGAATGTTGTCTGAAAAAATTATTTAAAACAGAAACAAACAACTTGCCGTAACTCCGTTCCTATACCTTGTGTACCTGTATTTACTTCTATGAAATTAAATTATAAAGATTTGTTACTCAGAACAAGAAAGGCATTTTAATTTCATTCCATATATTATCAAACAATTTCTTGGCAAATTATAAACACTCTCACCGCGGCTGTCAATGAATTATGAATTCTTATAAGATTAATAAAAATAGTATTCCCCTTAGCAAACATTAAGATTAACATGAAGAAATCCGTTCTCTCATTCTGCCGACGTTCTCTCAAATATTATGTCAGAGTTAATCGCATTTGTAGACGTTATGTTAGATTCAAAATAAAAATACTTAATAAAATTTCATTTCTAGGTATATATGACTTTTATAAGTTTTATTTGTGCTATCAAAGCATATCTATATCAAGTAGTCGCAAGAGTACAACAACATGAAATTACAAAAACCACCGTACATTTTGTTTGTGTAAAATTCTAATCTTGTGTCAGAAAATTTCTTTTATAATATAGGTATTTTGTTCACAATTATTTCCAAAAATTTAAATACGTTTCACTACTTTCCGCATAGAACTTTTTTAAAACAATTTCTTTTTGTTACTTTTCTTAAACAATACTTTTTTGCTACTTTTGTTGAATTAATAGTGTTTTTCGCAATTTTACAAAATTATTTTTACAACGTAAAAACGTATATGCTCTTGCATATACTTGATATAGATATACTTTGTGTGCTATTTTATATACAAATGTATAAAGAAAGCAATTAAATTCTGTAGATTGACATTCTGCTTTAAATATTCAAAATTGGATTTTAAGGCCCTGAACATATCGTTCTTATGTTGACTAGTCCAATTTAATTAGATGAATTGTTTGGTAATTTACCAGGTACTCTCACTAGTACAACAATTAACAACACCAAAAACCACACGTATTTTCTTGGTAGAAAATGTAGAGCTAATGTCAAAATCGAGGAAGAAGAAGCATCATTAACAAGGATGGTTTAAGAAAAAAAATTTTATTTTATGTAGCTTGTAAATAAACTTTCGACAGTAGTTCGACATGTACCTGACCTAGCTGCGCTAGTTAGAGTACCTGGTCAATCTGCCTTGCTTCAACCCAGCACTAGCAGAACAAAACTAATGCATACACACTTATGAACACAGGTTCTGCGTTTTGTTTTTTACAGAGCGTTTTTTAGTCTTTAGTTGTCCATCTTTGTGTAAAGTTTACACTGTAAACATGAATTTCAAAACAGAAGGGTGTTGGTCGCGCCAACAAACATAAAAATTGATAAATTAGTCAGGAAGGGGGTTTTCCGTAATTTCAGATACTTATACAAGTTTTTGTAGTAATTTTAGTAACTACTAAAAGTTATGTCAGTAAACCGTAAACATTTTTGGTTACTGAAAATTTCAGCAAAATTTTACTGAAATTACTTAAATAACTTTTACTGAAAATGACGAAATAAACTTATATGAATGTATCTTTAATAATTCACTTTTCACGTTTTTAAAAAACATTAAGGTGTCCTATTTTTCTTCTTTGACTATTAATTTTTTTTTCTTCATATCTTCATCATATTAAAAGTCTTATTTTCTCAATACAATAAAAAGTTATAATCACAAATACAATATTATCATCACCAAATGGAGTGCGCAGAAATGAAAATCTTTTTATCAAATTACTGGAATATATTTGTACATATTTGATTGTTTAAAAAACATTAATATATGTATGTTAGTTAAAGGGCCATGCCTAAAGTATATGCAATTATTTGTAATTAGTGAATACAATTTTTATTACATTTCTAAATGTCCTTTTTGCATTGAAAAACATGGTTATCGTAATCATAGCTGATCTTAAATAGGGTGCAGACAATTTACTATTCTCGGCAATTTCCTTCAAGGTTTCTAATGTAGCTAAAAATCTTAAAGTTGCAGCCAATTTTTCTTCAACCGAAATACATTTTCTCAAATGTGTATCGCTTCTTTTCTTTGCCTTCTCATCTTCTAGAAGTAATGATGCAGCTTCAAAGTTCCCGGCACTAGAAATTCCTCCTAAGATTATTGCCAATTTTTCATCACTTATTCCAGCCATATTTGCGCTAAGTTTGTTTCAAAATGTATGTGTACAGCGAACGAAAGACAAACGTCAAATAAACAAAAAATACTAACACACACAAAGCATCTCTGTTTGTTTCTATGTTCTGTGTTTATTATTTTTGATTTAATAGTTTTGTTATACTACTTTTTAGCTTAATTTTTTTAAGTGCGTGTGTACGAAAAAGCCATACCCGTTTCGACGGTGTAGCAACTTAGTTATTTTTTAACCAATATCTATTGCTAATGCGTTAATAGTTTTTTATACCCCTTTTGCTTGTAATCTCAAAAAAAAGTTAAGCTAAAAACATTTCGTGTGAAAGCCGTATTATATACATATCAACCTTATTTTTAATACATATTTTTTTATATCCAAAGGAGAGCGGTAAGCGGAACTTCAACACCATCAGGCATGCAAACTCCCAGAAAAAGTTCAGCCGAACCAACATTTAGTTCAACAATGCGCAGTCGAACATCCCGTGGTACAACTCCTGTCGAGAAACGGGAACCTTTTAGACTATAAAATTGAATTTTTAAATTGAGTAAAAAGAGAATAGATATCAAAGTTATCACAATGGACAATTAAGATATATATATATATATATATATATATATATATATACATATATATATATATATATATATATATATATATATATATATATATATCGTAGTTTTAAAGTAACCACCTCAATACAAAGAACAAAGATTTTTGAACCCACAATGCACACAAAATATTGCATTGATTAAATTTTTTTTTTCCAGTTGTTAAAATTATTGATTTATTAAAAAAATTGCTGATATAATCTTTAACATACACAAAAAAGACAGTAAACCTCAATGATTTCAATGTAAAAATTTTTGTTTAGATTTTTTTATTACATAATTGTTGTTTATACTAATTTTAATTTCAAAAGCTTTACACTACTTTTTCAATATTTATCCACTTAATTTATTGTACTTGTATTATTTCTTCTGAAAATATGTTTTCTTTTATGTATATAAAACCTTTATTAGAACACTCCAAGTGCTTTAAGTTAAAAGAATTGCAAAATAAATGAAACAAAAAAAGTACACATACACATTCGAAATAAAGTCATATTATTCATTTCGTGATTTTGTAATAGAGTGGTTTAAAATCGCCAGTTCAACCCCTCTACGCCGAAACGATTTGGTAATATGCGAAAAATATATTATTTATAAAAAACTCTTAAAATATTTATAGATATAAACCATATTAACTTTTTGTTTCTCACTTTATTTTCCTTAGTTATATAACAAGTATATAATCTACTTATAATTTCGTAACAAATTCTATTATTAATATAGTTTTATGCAAAAATACTAAAAGTCATTATTGTTAGTTTAATATTATTAATATTATTTAAGATTGATACTACTTTTTGTTTTATTTTTTTTAACATATCCTATATATATACATATATATAGGTATTAAAAATAAATATGCAAACATTGAATAATACTAATACTAAATTATGTTATTGATTAAAATGAATAATTGATTTTTTTAATTTTTTATATAAAACAAAAATAAAATATAACATACAAAGTTATTTGTTTTATTTTTCCGATCATAATATATGAGGGGATTATGGGTAGCGTAGTCAAAGCCTTGTAATTTTCTGTAAGTGAATCTGTGTGAATTCGACTTAAATTAAATAAAATTATTAGTTTTCGAAATCACTACAATTCACTAATCATATTAAATGTACTAATCCATATGCTGTTTTTAAGTTGAAGCTTAAGCCTCGTAGAACTGCTGTATTGAACAACACAAAATGGCAGCAATTTCTGGTACATGTACAAGATTGTAACCAAATAAAAATGATTTATTTAGTGAAGGTGTGCGAATTTGCTACTCAATTTACGAGCTAAAAAAGGTTGTGGAATAATATTTTGTGTATTTGGTTCAACAGCTGTTAAATGCTGAAATCCTGAATCCTTAAAACTCGCTGTTAGTCAAAAACAAAATATAATATCATTACCTTTTTTGACATTTACCAAAATTTCTGCCATTATGTGTTGTTCGATATGGCAACACTGCGAGGCTTAATTAAATTTCAACTTAAGCGGATTAGTTAATTTTATAAAATTAGTTATTCTTAGTTAAATAACAATCTTAATATCAATCGTATTATATATATATATATATATATATATATATACAGTTGAACTTCGATTAACCGTGACTCTATTAACCGTGATTATCTATTAACCGTGATGCTGAGTGGTTGATTTTTTACCTCTATTAACCGTGATTTACCTCTATTATCCGTGATGCACATGTCCATATGACTGCTTGTTTGTTTTTTTCGTATAATACACACACATCTCTCATATTAAAATTCGGTGATTCCCCTTTTTCATGAAACTGTAATTTTCATATGTATCAAATTTCATATTCATTCATCAGTGTGAAATTTGATCAGTCAAGACGTGTTTTCCTTACATCATGCCACCGCCAAAAACTAAATCCGCGAAAAGAGCAAGAAAGGTTCTTTCAATTAAAGACAAAATGGAGCTGATTAATGAATACTCAAAACGTAAAGTACCTTTTAAAATGTTGTCTGAAAAATATGGAGTTGGCATTCAAACTGTATCCGATTTAATAAAAAACAAAGATCGGATTTTAAAATTTTGCTCCGAATCCGATTCAATGCTTGGCCTTAAACACAGATATACACTAAAAACATCCGAAAATCCAAAAGTTGATTTCGCAACATATGAATGGTTTCGGCAAGAAAGATTTAAGGGAACTCCAATTTCAGGTAAGTTAACTGAAATCGAGATATTGTATGAACTTAAACCGAAATTTGCTTCTGAACTTCAGGCGAAATGATTATCGAAAAGGCAAAAATTTTCCATTTGAAGTTAAACATGAATTCAGAGTGCACTTATTCATTTGGTTGGTTGGATAAATTCAAAAAACGTCATGGAATCCGTCGACTGAAATCTACGGGAGAAAAGGAGTGTGCTGATTATGAGTCTGCTACGATGTTTGTGGACGACTTGGATGAAATCATTAAAAACGAACAACTTACAACTGAACAGATCTATAATGCAGACGAAACCAGTCTATTTTGGAGGTGTTTGCCTCAGAGTTCTTTGGCTACTGGTAATGAATATTCTATTGAAGGGTACAAGGAATCCAAGGAGAGAATCACAGTGCTAGTTTGTTCAAATGCTGCAGGAACTCACAAGTGTAAATTGCTTATAATAGGAAAAAGTGCCCATCCAAGAGCTTTAAAAAACGTTGAACACCTTCCTGTGATTTATAAATCTAATAAGAAAGCTTGGGTAACACAACAGCTATTTCTGGAGTGGTTTAATCAAAATTTTGTACCAGAAGCAAAGGAACATCAACGGCGCATCGGTCTCAAAAATAACTGTAAAATTCTTTTACTATTAGACAACTGCCCAGCACACCCAGATGTAAATGCTATGATATCTGAAAACGTTACAGTAAAATATCTCCCACCGAATTGCACGTCCTTGATTCAGCCTATGGATCAAGGAGTAATTCGGAGCTTCAAATGTCACTACCGTAAACTGATCGTTCAAAAACTTGTTGGTGCTAATGACAGACGTGAGTTCGTTAAATCTTTGAATATTAAGACAGCTTTGTGGGCAGCCGCAGCTTCGTGGGACTCTGTAACTCCACAAGTTTTAAAAAGAGTTTGGAATAACTTACTGTCTCATAATGAAGATGACCCAATTAGCCTTGTTGAGATACAAACAGATATAACCATACCGTATGGATGTACGATTGATGCTGTCGAAAAGTGGATGGTGTGCGACTCTGATGTCGCTCCGTTTGCGATTATATCTGAAGACGAAATCGTAGACATGGTTACCCAAAGCCAAGAAGATGAGCTTGATTCAAATTCCGAGGAATCAGATGGAGGAAATGCGGACGAAACGCCTACATTGGCTCAGGCAATAGAGGCTAGTAGTATTTTGTTAGGTTTTTTAGAAAACTTTAATTGTCCAAGTATTTCAGAACCAGATAAAATGCAAATATATCGCATACAAACTCATTTGTTGGAAGAACAATCAAAAGCTAAAAACATAAGACAGACTTCCATAAAAGATTTTTTTAAATAAATGTATGTAATCCTAGAGATATGATAAGTTGTTTATAGACGCAGATTTACATGTTTTTGTCAAAAATAAATAAAAATAATAAAATTTATACATGTAAAATTTTACCTCTTTTAACCGTGATTTTCGGTTATCCGTGATTAGCCCGGTCCCGAGCATCACGGTTAATCGAAGTTCAACTGTATATATATATATATATATATATATATATATATATATATATATATTTATATATATATATAAATATATATATATATGTATATATATATATATATATATATATATATATATATATATATATATATTTATATATATAAATATAATTATATATATATATATATATATATATATATATATATATATATATATATATATATATATATATATATATATATATATACATATATATATGTATATAAATAAATAAATATATATATATATATATATATATATGTATATAAATAAATATATATATATATATATATATATATGTATATAAATAAATATATATATATATATATATATATATATATATAATACGATTGTTATTAAGATTGTATATATACATATATATACATATATGTCGACCATAAAATGGACGGATCTTGCGGTAAACTTCGCGAGCTAAACCATTACTTTCGAAATAAATTTGCACGATTTGCAAGCGTTGTTCTTTTGTCAACCTGTTCATGATGAAATGGCAAACCAAACTAAATATTAATCACTTGACAGCTGACAAAATGGCCGCCAGTTAAAAAAGTGATGCCAACTTAAAGTTCTATACCTCAATAAAAAACACCCAATATATATATATATATATATATATATATATATATATATATATATATATATATATATATATATATACATATAAATATATATATATATATATATATATATATATATTTTTTTTTTTTTTGGACGTAATGATAGCAACTATATATAGTGGCCCCACGACAACTTCACTAGCACCACCCTGGGACAGCTTTGGCATTTCATCAGGGTGGGTAGTATTATCAGTATTATTCCTACGTCCTCCTTAGTTCCTAGGTAAGGAGGTTCGGAACTGATGCGCAGTTGCTAACGAATCCTAAGACGTACTAACTCTCCTACGAATCTGTGCTAATCTGCGAAGTTCTATTAGAACAAGCTGTACAAAACTACACACGCTTGTCCAATTCAATAAGGATTCCAGCATGGTCGGAATAATATTCTCCGGGCTGATCGTGCGCCCCAAACCTTCCTCTAAATACGACCTCCAGTTGCTGAATCGTGAACAGACAAAGACGACATGCTCAGCAGCCTCAACCACATTTCCACCACAATGTGGACAGAACGGAGAGTCGTCGTGCTTAAAACAAAATAGATATGACCTAAAGCAACCATGTCCAGACAAGAACTGTGTTAGGTAATAGTTAAGATCACCATGTTTCCTAGTCAGCCACAGTCTGATGTCGGGTATTAATGTATAAGTCCATCTTCCCTTTTCAGAGGTTGACCACCGTTCTTGCCACTTTTGCATACATAAGTTAGAATTATCCCTATTCATGATTTCTAAATCGATAGGGATCATACTCGCAATGATAAAAGCCGCCTCGTCCGACACTGTCCGGAATGCACTACATACTCTTAAAGCAGCTGGCCTATACACAGGGGATACCAGCCCCACATATGTTGAATATCTAAGTGAGTCTGACCATACCGGGTGTGCATATAGGATAATGCTCCTTACTACTCCAGCGAGCAGTTTCCTCTGAAGATACTTTGGCCCTCTCGTGTTTGGCATAATCCGAGATAGCGCCAAACAGGTCTCTGATGCTTTGGATGCTATATATCGCAAGTGTTCGCGAAAAGATAGCCGTGTGTCAATCATCACGCCCACATATTTCAGAAATGCCTTTGATTCTATGGAACAGGTGCCAAGATTGAGGGTAATAGTTTCGCTAGCCTTACGACTACTAATCAAAACCGCTTCGGTTTTATGATCAGCTAGAGTCAATCCCATTGCAGTGATCCAGGACTTTACTAATTGTACGCTGGCATTTGCAATGGTTTCTGCCTCCAGCAATTCCTTACCTTCACACACCAGCGCTATATCGTCTGCTAATCCCACAATCTTTACTCTCTTAGGTAACCTTAACCTTAGTACTCCATCATACATTACGTTCCACAACAATGGTCCAAGTATCGATCCTTGGGGAACACCACCACTAATCCTACGTTTCCTTATACCCGCATCTGTACTATAGATCAATTGCCTATTCCGGAAATAATCCTGCACTATCCTTATCAGATATTCTGGGATGTCCAATCGAGTTAGAGCACTAACAATATGCACCCAACGCGTTCAACACAGCGGTTGAACGCGTTCTTCACATCTAGCGTCACAACTACTCTTTTGTGCGTTTCCTCCAGCTCCTGCTATAGATAGTTCGTGCAGCAGTTTCTACTACAATATTTATAGCATCCACTGTTGACCTCGCCCTCCTGAAGCCAAATTGGTTGTCTGATAGACCATGCATGTCTTCAACGCAATTCCCAAGTCTTCTACAGATCACACCCTCTAGCAACTTCCCACATGTATCTATCATACACAGTGGCCGATGTGGGTGCTGTTGGCTGAAGTAGTAGAACACAAGACTATGAAGCGGAGGGTCGTGAGTTCGAGCCCTCGCTGAGTCATGAAAATATTGTGTTGAATTCTTCTGATCAGCATTAGTGCGTGGTTGTGTTAGTTGTTGCCAGCCTGTTTCAGTGATGAAGGCATAGTCACTGGTCACTGAACATAATTGGCAGCGACCGACACCATCATGTACTAAAAAGCAGAGTAACAGCACCCACCTTCGTCGGCCCTGTAGCAAAAATTAGCCGGCGAAGTAAAAGGTTGAAACAGCTACAAAAAAACTGTCTATCTTCTCATCTTTCCTAATCTGTCCCCTCAATACTATCCCCTCGTTCTCAGTTCCGGCGCAATGCATTGCATATGTGGGGGTCATCCCCTGAGTGCTGGTCCAAGATAAAAAAAAAAAAAAAAAAAGATGAGGGATCATCCAGGGGTTTATTGGCTTTTGGTATTAATACCAACTTCTGCCTCTTCCATCTTGTTGGAAAAATTCCCTTACTTAAGCATGTATTCACCATTCTTAAGAACTGCTCGGGACAAAGCCTGACGGCCTCCTTTAATACTATATTTGGAATATAGTCGAGGCCCGGTGCCTTTTTGTCTCTAAACCTAGAAACAACGTCCTCGATCTCAGTTATTGTAACCGAGGGAAAATTTAATGTCCCAATTGGAGGGTTGTGCTCCCAAGGTGGTGCGTCCTGATGGGGAAAGGGATGGTCTACAATTTCCTCCAGGATTGGCCCCTCACTCGGTTGCAACGGGGTCAGGCATTTAAGTTTTTTGGTGACCAGCTTATATGCGAGACCCCAAGGATTATCATCCACCTCATCACAGATATTAAGAAAACACTGCCGCTTGCTCCTACGAATTGCATCCTTCAGGGCCTTCCTTCTATTCCTGTAATTCTGTTGGTATACGCTATTCTCTAACCTACCTCGAGTTCTTGTATACTGCCTTCTGGCACGTATACACTCCGCCCTCAAGCCGGCAATATCATAATTCCACCAATAAACCTGTGGCCCCTTTCCGGATCTTTTCCCCCTCACCATAGATGCATCGCACGACCGCGTGATATGGTTTACCAATTGTTCTGCCATATCCTCAGCTGAATCATTTAATTCCATACCTTCCACACAGATGGCAAAAATATCCTTATCAAAGGTATTCACTTTCCATCCCGACAAACCTTGTGTACGGGGAGTCACATGCCGTATATCATCCTGTATATCCATAATAATGGCACTGTGATCGCTGTGAGTATAAACATCAGATACTCTCCAGTTTACACGGTTTATAATGGTATCGCTGGCAAACGTAATATCAATAATTGATTCACCATTTCCTCCTCTAAATGTTTCCTAATCTCCAGAATTCAAGAGCACAACATTCAGCGCAGAAAGGGCCTCTAATAGAATTCTTCCCATTGCATTTGTCAAGGGGCAGCCCCATTCAACAGCCCACGCATTGAAATCCCCTGCTATTATAACAGGACTCCTGGCTGCAGCGTCCATCACCATGTTGTCTATAAAGTCATCAATAGAATACCTAGGTGGAACATAGCAGCTGTACAAACAGATGCCGGAAACAGTGGCCCGCGTGTGCCCACATTGCGGTGATAACCTTTCCCTCAATATCAAAGAACCGGTAGTCCATATAGCTGCTGTATCTGCATTATCAGTAACCCAATTTACAGATACAATCTTCTTATATGGCTCGCTGAGTACAGCAACGTCTACCTTTAAATCTCGTACGGTTTGCCTAAGCATCTCCTGTGCTGCTTGGCAATGATTGAGATTTAGCTGTAATATGCGCATCCTGATTATTAAGTAGTGTTTAACCCTTAAGTTTTTGTAGCGCCCTCTTGTAGTACGGGCAAACTACGCATCCGGTGACATGGTCACCATTAGTACTTCCACCCTTTCTACAGAGCATGCACGAAGGTCAGTTGGAACATGTTGCAATCTTGTGGCCAGTTTCTCCACAACGCAAGCAGTTTCCGGATAGATCCTGGCCGCTACAATTCGTTTCCCTATGTCCAAAATCGAGACAGTTGTAGCACCTCTTCGGTGCTATCTTCTCCCGTATTCAACACACGACCCAGCCGATGCGTGTCTTGGACATCTGTAGAAGACGTCTAGCTAGTGGAGCTCTCAGGCCAATCGTGTTCCCCCATACGCTCTCCTCAGTGATCTAATTGCAGTCAACTGCAGTACCTTAAAATCGTCGGATTTACTAACAGTAGCAGCTCACCCCTCTCGGTCTTCCGAATGCCCTTCACATTCTCCCCCAGATTGCTAAGCTTAGGGTCCTTCTTCACTTGCCTGATCCTATTCTATTCACTTCCCTGGAACGGACCTTTATCCACCCAGGTTCCTTAGTGCCTGTGTTCGGCAAAGCAGCACCATTCGCTGCCGCCGATCCCACAGAGCTACCTTCACTACTCCTGATAG
>OX637534.1:35572457-35577457 GCA_951800035.1 Linnaemya tessellans
ATCATAAAACATTTTAATGTCGGAATTGGAAAATTGTGATGTGGAATCATTTTGTTCTTCTATCTCAGATGCATCTTCTATATAACTTTCCATTATCCGTTTGCACTCGGATTTAATGAATTGTTTTTCATTGAAATGAAGTAGCTTATTAGCTGGAGGAAAAAGAAAAAGTGCAATTTTATGGTAAATTGTTAAGTTGGCCATTACAACTGTATCCAAATAACCGTTCAAATTTTTAATTATTAACAAATCTTCCGAACTTTCAGCACACGCTTTCCTCAAGTTATGAATATGAACAATAACCAGATGTAGCGTTGGATAATTCTCTCCTTCGAATTTCTTGAAAGATTCTTGAAATGGTTCCAAAAGTTTAATAATGGCGCTTACTTCATTTAAATTAATGCTATGTATTCTGTTCATTTGCTGTTTTTCTTTCAAAATTTGTACTATTGCGGCCCAATTTTTTTCAATTGAAACAAATAAATAGTACACTGTGTTCCAACGTGTTGGAGAAAAACTCTTCAATGTAATACCGAGTGTTGAATTTAGTCCCGATTTTTTAAAATATTTCACTAGTTTACAGCATGCTTGGCATAAATTTTCAGCTTCATTTACTTCCTCAATTGATTTTTGTAATGAATTATGAATTAAGTGATTAACACAATTTATATCATTATACTCTCGAAAGGCAGCAATCATGTTTGAACCTCTATCTGTGACAATGATAACATTATCATTGAGGTCACAGTTAAACTCCTTTAATAATTTATTAATTTTTAAAGTAGTTTTATCATCTAAAAATTAAGATAACCCTCATATATATGGTTAATATATTGTATTAATAAGTTAAAATACCTACGTGTATATTTCTGACCCTCCATAGACTTCATTCCAAGCAGTCTTACAACTAAATTACCATCCTTTATATAGTGAATTGTAAAGGACAAAAAGCTTTTGCGAATGTAATTATCAGTCTAAATGTCAGAAGTGAGCCCAAATCCAATATTTTTGATTGATGATATTTCGGATGAAACTTTTTGAAAATATGTTTGGTACAATTTATTAATGTTTCTTGACACAGTCGTTGGGTGCGGAAGCGCGCTGTTAATATCAACATTTTTCCCATGTTTTGCACCTAAGGATATGAAAAATTCACCTACTTTTTTTAATCCGGAGTCTTCAACTATTCGGAAAGGTCTGCAATTTACATATACGTATATATATATATATATATATATATATATATATATATATATATATATATATATATATATATATATATATATATATATATATATATCGTTGGTCTCATGTAGAAAGGCCCTCACTTGCTCTTTTTTCGAAATTAGTTTTTTTTTGCGATTCCAATGCATTTAACGCAAATACTCCTCACAAAATTTTAAGGCAATTTGATCAAAAGTAGCGGTTATTCATGTAATTTTCTAAAAAGCCCTAGGTTAGGTTAGGTTAGAGGGCCGTTGTCCCTGGCGGGACAATCCACTTGGGTCCGTTTATTCGGTCCCTTTGTGACGCCCTTAAGCAGAGGACCTCCTAAGGGATGTCCTCCGCCGTTTCAAACCATCCTGTACCCCTGAGGAAGGATGATACCCCTGAAAGCTCCATGTTTGCCAGGCTGTCTAAGTCTGACAGGAATCGGGAGCCCAGCGCCGCTGCCCTTGCATTAGCAAGGGCAGGACACTGACACAGAAGATGGAGGACAGTTTCTTCCTCCTCTTCATCATTGCAGCTTCTGCAATAGTCGTTGTATATTAGACCCATCCTCCTCGCATGAGTCCCAAAGCTACAGTGTCCTGTCAGAACAGTCACCAGTTGACGCATGCGTGCCTTCTCAAACTTGAGAAGGTCGCGTGTTTTGCGTAAATCGTAATGGGGCCACGTGGCTCTTGCCACGAGACAGTTAGCCACGCTTTCCCACCTAAGTTGAGCTAGTTTGTATGATTCGCTTTGAATCAGAAACTTGCATCGCGCTAATGGAATGCCAGTGAAGTGACTGCTCATTGAACTGTTCAATTCAGTCCCTTGTCTGGCAATCTCATCCGCAATATGGTTGCCTGGACATCCAGAATGC
Source organism: Linnaemya tessellans (assembly GCA_951800035.1). Lineage (NCBI taxonomy): Eukaryota > Metazoa > Arthropoda > Insecta > Diptera > Tachinidae > Linnaemya > Linnaemya tessellans. The sequence continues at coordinate 35,574,547 of OX637534.1, forward strand.
CCCGGCACCCAAACCAGTGTCACCCTCGAATGTCTCGCTATCTCGTTGATAGACAGTCGGCATTCGACCACAGTTTTTGATATACTGTACACACCACTAATAGCAGAGATGGCTGCTTTGCTATCGGTAACAATGAAGATATCATTCGATATCCTATAGCACCTTAGCCATCTCGCTGCCCGAGTAACAGCAGAGTTTTCGGCTTGCAAGACAGTACAACCGTCTTGGAAAGGAAAACCTGTTCCCTGTCAACGACAACGGAACGGAAAAGTCCACCAAAGAAGGGTCTTGGTACACAGTAGTCAATGTTGGCATGGATTTCCGAGTGCTCTCTTAAAATCCTAGCATGCCCATAGTCAGTCCTAGTCCATGGACATACTGTATTTAACCTGACCGCAGAGAATAGAGCCAGTTATCTGGCCAGAATGTCAACCGGGAGCCAATTTAGCATTGCAAAAATTGCTCCCGTTGGTGTAGATCGTAGTGCACCTGTCATCAGTCTCGCTACGACCCGAAAGACTTTTTTAAAGGTCCTGCGATGAGCCTGCTTGTCCATCGCATTCCACCAAACCAATACCCCGTAAAAGAGTACTGGTTTAATAACAGCCTCAAGGATCCAATTGATCCCCTTAAGGTTGATACCCCATTTGAGGCCTACTGCCCTTTTGCATGTATAAATAGCCACTAAGGCCCTTTCCGCTCTCGCCTGTATGTTCTGATTCTATGATAGCTTACTATCCAGAATCACACCCAGGTACTTGGCGGTTTTAGATAGTTTCAAGGAGGTGCCGTTAAGCTTTGGGTGTATAAAGCTATCGGTCTTGTACCTCCTAGTGAAGAGCACTAACTCAGTGTTGGCTGGGTTGATGCCGAGCCCACAGCTGACACTCCACCTACTCAGCAGAGCCAGCGCAGACTCCATACAGTGAGATATGGTATCCAAGTGCTTACCCGATATCGCTACCGCTACGTCATCTGCGTACGCGACAGTCATAATCTGTCTGCGTTCTAGACTTAGCAAAAGCGAATTAATGGTCAGGTTCCACAACAGAGGTGACAGAACACCTCCCTGTGGAGTGCCCCGATAGACTGCCCTATACTCAGTGACATCCCTAATCGAAGCCCTGACTACCCTGAAAGTTAGTAAGTTTTTAACAAACCGGCATAAATTGTCATCAATCCCTACTGCTACCATCCCATTGATGATGGAATCAGGGTTGACATAGTTGAAAGCACCTTCTATGTTCAGAAAAGCCCCCATAGTAAATTCCTTATACTCAAGAGATTTTTCTATGTGGCCCACTAGAGAATGTAGTGCCGTTTCCACAGATTTGCCTTTAGTGTAGGCGTGCTGTGATTTGGAGAGAAGCTCATTCGGAATGGTCATTCTCAGATGAATATCAATTACCCTTTCTAAAGTTTTGAGTAAAAAAGAAGTAAGAATTATCGGTCTGAAGTCTTTAGGCTTGGTGTGTGACGTCTTACCTCCCTTCGGGATAAAGACAACCTTGCACATACGCCAAAATATAGGTATATATGCCCTCCTAAGGCATTCACTGTAAATTACCGTGAGCCAAGGTAGGACAATGTCCGCATTTCTCTGTAGATCCGCTGGAATTATTCCATCTGGTCCCGGAGATTTGAACGGATCGAAGCTGTGTACAGCCCAGCGGAGTCTATCCATATCCAATGGAGTTGTGACTGCGCCTGTCGTCAAGCTGCCATCGACAGTGCCTGTTAAAGGTGCCGCCTGGCTACCAGGAAAATGAGTGTCGAGTAGTACGCTCAGCGTCACTTGACTACTCATGGTCCACTTACCACAGGGTTTCTGTATGTAGCTGAGTACAACCGGTGCGGTTGATAGCATCTTACGCAGCTTGTTGGTTTCAGATGAACCCTCCACATTACTGCAGAAAGCCCTCCAAGACCTCCTTTTTGCGTTTCTGACAAGATTCTTGAAGCGATTCAGCGAGGTTTTGTATGTCGACCAGTCGCCTGATCGTTTAACCTCGTTGAATAGCCTACGACATTCTTTTCGTGAATGTGCAATTTCCGGGCTCCACCATGGTGGTTTGGCCCTTCCCCTGCAAACCGTTGGTTTGCAAGCCACATTAGTGGCACAGCGAAACGATTCACTTAGAATCTCCACAGCAGAGTTAATGTCCCCAATATTTCTAATAGTTGGAGACGTCGATAAGGAGTTGCAGAGTACATTGTTCTGTAGCTCCCAGTCAGTCTTCTCTCTGTTAACTGTAGGATTAAATCTACTTACACCTAACCCTGTGTTAAAGTCAATATAGCGATGATCGGATAGGGAGCAGTCATCCGCAACCCTCCAACCGCTAACCAGATTGGTGTGCTCTGCACTAACCAATGTTACATCTAAAACCTCTCTACGGTTAGACACAATAAAAGTGGGTTCTGAACCCCTGTTGACAATTTCAAGATTATTATTTAAAATGAAATCGAAGAGACACTCACTCCGCTCGTTAGTATCGCTACTACCCCAGGAGGTGTGGTGTGAATTGGCTTCAGCACTTATTATTATAGGCGTCCTCGTGCTTATCGCCCTGGACACAATGCCACGCACCATGCCATTTGGTGGATTGCCCTCATGGTCATGCGCCATATAGCTCGAGACCAGCCAAACCGTACCGGACGGGGTCTCCAGAGCAGCTGCTACAGTATCCCCATCACTGAAATCAGATAGGATAAAGATACGCAAAGAGTTTTTAGCCAAGATACAAGATCTAATATTACCTGTGCCTTTGGCAAACAATAGCTTGTAGCCCTTTAGTGTCAGTCCATGAACCCGTCCTTGGTGGACCCAGGGTTCCTGGACCATGACCAGCTCCTCCTTCCTCTCTACCACCCGGAGAAGCATCGCAGCGGATGCTGCTTTAGAGTGGTG
>OX637534.1:35579957-35669957 GCA_951800035.1 Linnaemya tessellans
TTATATAAAAAATGGACAGATCTTCAGATATTCACGACATTATTATTTATTCAGACGGTTTATATCAAAATGGCAACGTCACGTTATCTAATTCTATTCTCTACTTATGTGAAGAACGAAATGTTACTATTGGGCAAAAGTACTTAGTTGTTGGGCTGTAGTGTATGTATATATAGAACTAGTACTGTAATATGTATATATAGAGTACGTACTGTAATAGTTTAAGAATTTCATTTATTTTATGTTGGGTCAGCAATAATAAGCATTTGAGTTTTTTTTGTTTGTATAAATTAAGTTGTATGAGAATTAAATTGTAACATGAACTCTGTTTAAGTTTAATGAACTGTTGGCAATGGGAATAATTGTAATATGAAATTCATATTGAAGGTTTCTTATATTGATTTGTTGCTGACACCCAAAAGAGTTTCAACTTGGTTGCAATAATGTTTTTCACGTGCCAATGGTTTATGGGAACTAAAGTAAAATTTGCTTAAACCGTGGGAACAGCAAATCAACTATTGATTTGTTGGTACCCCAGAATAATTCTGACCAATAGAATAAGTTAGTATATAAGTGGGTAATTTTTGTAAATAAAGATAGAAATAATTGAATAAGCAAGGAGACAAGATCTTTTTTTTTCTAAAACAAAATCGGCACTTCTGGTGCTGAAGAAAAGCGGCTGCAGAGCTTAGAAATACTGAACACACATGAATTATACCCACACACACTACAGGGCATACACAGATGGAGTGTGATGCAACCCATTCTCTTATCGAAAGAAAAACAAAAAACAAACAAATAAATTTGCCGTCGCAGTTTGTGCAAATTATTAAAGAAGCCAGGAAATATCCATCACGTCTAGAATCACACCATTTGGATTACACGTTTTTCTTAGATTTTGGAAAATTTCCGAAGCGATATTTATCAATTCGACCAGATAATAATCGAAATTATTGTACATTTTTTATAAATTTTTATTTGAATTTCAATTGCAATTTTAATTTTAGGAAAAAAGGCAGGTGATGATACCGTAAATATGTTGCGTGCTCTTGCATACGAATATGAGCTTCTTCCACATAGAACGAAATCCTGTATAGAACGCATCATTCCAGGTCGGTTATGTAAAAAAAAATTGGCAATTTCGAAGAAAAAATGAGAGCATATACAAGATCTAAAGAAGTTGATTCCTATAGACTGTCAAAACTTTTATGATACTTTGCCATACAAATTATAAAGACTATTTTTATTTTCGAACTTAATATTTTTAAGCAATGATAAGACTTTCTGTTCATTTTAATAATGAATTTTCCTTAATATAATTTGTTATGATCGCTACAGAAAAAAGCCCTAAGTTACATTTATGCTCTGAAATGAGACTGAAAAAGGCCTATCTCAATTTAGTATTTTATATATTTAAATATAAAAAAAATGTTTTGAAAACCAAATTTGTCCTTCATTTTAATAATAAACTGCATTTAAAAAAAAAAACATTAATTTAAGTCAATTACAGTTTTAAATGTGTTTTTACCTTCTCCTGTAAAGTTTCAAATATGCGAGTTAGGGCCTTTCTGCATGAGACCATCGATGTGTATATATATATATATATATATATATATATATATATATATATATATATATATATGTATATATATATATATATATATATATATATATATGTATCTATATATATATATATATATATATATATATATATATATATATATATTGGTTTCTCCTACGAATCTGTTCTAATCTGCGAAGTTCTATTAGAACTAACTGTACAAAATTACATACGCTGCACAGAGGGGTATTTGTCCAATTTAAGCGGCCAAAATTCGAATTTTCAAAACTCACTTTTTCTTTAACTACCCACCGTAGGGTGAAGAGAATAGAATGCTGGACTAGATCCCGTTATTTTTTAATTCCTTTTTGCTTTCGTTCGCTCTCACCACGCAGTCAAAGTTTCGTGTTGCTAATTGGGCATATGCTTTTTTGCTGTGTTTGAGACAAGTCAACGTGAAAAAAACTTGAGTAAAAGCGTGTTTTTAGTTTATGAATTTTATTAAAATGGATAATTGTAATGCAGGTAAATATGATATAATTCACATAGTTTAATAGGAATATAATATATTCTGGTACCGGCAGAGCTATATTGAAAATGATGGTATTTTTGTTAATTTTAATTGATTAAAAAAATTAACTATAGTCATAAAGTTGTATAACACCACTTAACGCAACTCAGATTCTCGCTCGGGTGTGTTAATTGATATTTCATGGTTTGGAAAAAAAAATTGACTGCGGATATGTGCGGATGACTATTTTATAGCCCTTTGAAGTATGCTACTGCTGAAAAATGTACCAAAAATTCTGATGCTTTACTGTACATGCTGCTTTATTGCACACTTCTTTTACACATTTCATTTTAAAATTTAGCATTTACAATATTTTTTTTTTCAAATCTAGGTTCTTCAAAGGTCAAATTCATAGTTCGTGAAGACGTTTTACGAATTTCCGAAATCTGCAATATTTCATCAATAATTGCTAATATAGCTGCTGCCGAAAAACATGAAATACGTATTTTTGCTTGTTTATATAAATTTACAATTTTAAATGCCACAACATGTCTTTTCTAAATATTTTGCATACAAAATTCAATCAAAATAATTTTGGCCGCCTAGATTGGCCAAATACACCTCTGTGCGCTGGTTCAATTGGTTCTCCTACGAATCTGTTCTAATCTGCGAAGTACTATTAGAACTAACTGTACAAAATTACACACGCTGGTTCAATTTCATAAGGATTCCAGCATGACCGGTATTATATTCCCCGGGCTGAGCGTACGCCCCAATCCTCCTTCTATTACGACCTCCAGTTCAGCATCTTCAACTACATTCCCACTGCAATGTGGACAGAACGGGGAATCGTCGTGCTTGCAACGAAATAGATATGACCTAAAGCACCCATGTCCAGACAAGAACTGTGTTAGGTAATAGTTTAAATCACCATGTTTCCTAGTCAGCCATACTCTGACGTCGGGTATTAATGCATAAGTCCATCTTCCCTTTCCAGTGGTTGACCAGCGTTCCTGCCACTCCCGTAAACATAAGTCCGAGTTATCCCTATTTATGATCTCTAAATCGATTGGAATTATACCCGCAATGACAAAAGCCGCTTCGTCCGACACTGTCCGAAATGCACTACATACTCTCAAAGCAGCTAACCTATACACAGGGGATACCAACCCCACATATGTGAATCTGACCATACTGGGTGTGCGTATAGGATAATGGTCCTTACTACTCCAGCGATCAGTTTCCTCTGATTATATTTTGGCGCTCTTGTATTTGGCATAATCCGAGATAGTGCCAAGCACGTTTTCGATGCTCTGGATGCCATATATCGCAAGTGCTCACGAAAAGATAGACGTGTAACGTAGTTTATTTTTCCAGCTGAGGTATGACTCAGTCGCTCCAGGCTCGCATCAAAGGTCTACTTCCTTTGACAATAAAAAACACGAATATTTTAGGTGATGTGTATATTCGGGAACAAAATGTTTATTGAAACGAAACTTAAACTACTTAGATTATCTTAAAGCTAGTGGGTTAGATTTTCAGTATCGGGGCTGCGCTGATTTCTCTGATACACCGCTCTGGTACTTCGGCTGATAATACTCGCCTCTGGTTCGGGCTGCTAATGAAGTAAGACAGGTAATATTAAGTTGTATTCTGGTTAGAAATTATCAACTACGAACTCAAGAGTATTCGGAGGCTTGAGCTCGGCTACGGATTAGTACGACTACAAGAGTATTCGGAGGCTTGTAATCGGCAACACTACGAACTCAAGAGTATTCGGAGGCTCGAGCTCGGCTACGGATTAGTACGACTACAAGAGTATTCGGAGGCTTGTAAACGGGAACACTACGAACTCAAGAGTATTCGGAGACTTGAGCTCGGCTACGGATTAGTACAACTACAAGAGTATTCGGAGGCTTGTAATCGGCAACACTACGAACTCAAGAGTATTCGGAGGCTTGTAATCGGCAAAGCTACGAACTATGATGTAGTTTGGTTAAATATTAGTACTTGAACAAGAATCGGTAAAGCACTCGGACGACAATTCAAGAATATTGTTCTTGTAATTATCGTTCGTACGATATCGTTAATTGCTCCCCGATTGTGTGCAAACCTTGTCTACTTATCCTTGTTATCCTATGAAGCCACTGAGAATTATTAGCAGTGTTATGTTTTGTTTACCTACATTCGCTTGTTTGTTGTTATGTTTTGTGCTGGTAGTGTTATTAGGTAAGTGTACTTGTTCCTGTGTATGCAGTATTGCTAAGTCATGTGTTTTATTGCCCGTACATACTACAAATACACTACACAGCATATTTTACTGGTGGTATTGGGTGAGAGTATTTGTAACGGCACGTTACAGACGTGTATCAATTATCACGCCCAGATATTTCAGAGATGCCTTCGATTCTATGCAACACGTGCCAACATTCAGGGTAATAGTTTCCCTAGTCTTACGGCTACTAGAGTTCAATGGGATTTGAAGTGATCCAGGACTTTACTAATTGTACGCTGGCATTTGCAATGGTTTCTGCCTCTAATAATTCTTTGGCCTCACACACTAACGCTATATCGTCTGCGAATCCCACTATCCTTACTCTTTCAGGTAAACTCAATCTTAGTATTCCATCGTACATTACGTTCCACAACAATGGCCCAAGTATCGATCCTTAGGGAACTCCACCGTTAATCCTACGTTTCCTTATACATACCTACATCTGTATTATAGATCAATTCTCTATTCCGGAAATAATCCTGCACTATTCTTATTAGATATCCTAGGATGTCTAATCGAGTCAAAGCATCAACAATACGCACCCAGTTTGCTGTGTTGAACGCGTTTTTTACGTCCAACGTCACAACTACACAGTACTCTTTTGTACCACTCCTCCAACTCTTGCCATAGATAGTTCGAGCAGCAGTTTCCACTACCATATTTATAGCATCCACTGTTGACCCTGCTTTCCTGAAGCCAAATTGGTTATCTGATAGGTCATGTCTGTCTCCAACCCAATTTCCAAGTCTTCTGCAGATTACACCCTCTAGCAATTTCCCACATGTATCTATCATACACAGTGGCCGAAAAGATGAGGGGTCATCTAGGGGTTTATTGTCCTTTGGTATTAACACCAACTTCTGCCTCTTCCATCTTGTTGGAAAAGTTCCTTCACTTAAGCATGCATTCACCACTCTCAAGAACTTCTCGGGACATAGCTTAACGGCCTGTTTCAACACTATATTTGGAATACAGTCTAGGCCCGGTGCATTGCTCTCCTTAAACGTAGAGACAACGTCTTTGATCTCATTTATTGTAACCGAGGGAAAGCTTAAAGTTTCGTTAGGAGGGTTGTGCTCCCAAGGTGATGCCTCCTGATGGGGGAAGAGGTGGTCTACAATTCCCTCCAGGATTGGTCCTTCACTCGGTTGCAACGGGCCCAGGCATTTAAGTTTCTTTGTGACCAGCTTATATGCAAGACCCTAGGGATTATTATTTACCTCATCACAAATATTAAGAAAGCACTGCCGTTTGCTCCTACGAATTGCCATTTTTAAGGCCCTCCCCTTATCCGTATAATTCCGTTGGTGTGCATTATTCTCCAACCTACCTCGAGTTCTTGTATATTGCCTTCTGGCACGTATACACTCAGCCCTCAAGCTAGCAATATCATTATTCCACCAATAAACCGGTGATCCCCTTGCGGATCCTTTCCGCCTCACCATAGATGCATCGCACGACCGCGTGATATGGCAACAATATCCTTATCAAATGTTTTCACTTTCCATCCTGTCAAACCTTGTGCCCGGAGGGTGACACGACGTATATCATCTCTGCACATCTATAATAATGGCACTGTGATCACTGTGAGTATAAATATCAGATACTCTCCAGTTTACACGGTTTATGATGGTTTCACTGGCAAACGTAATGTCAATAACTGATCCACCATTTCCTCTTCTGAAGGTTTCCTCATCTCCAGAATTCAAGAGTACAACACTCAGCGCAGAAAGGGCTTCCAATACAATCCTTCCCCTCGCATTTGTCGAAGGGCAACCCCATTCAACAGCCCACGCATTGAAATCTCCTGCTATTATAACAGGAATCCTGGCTGCAGCGTCCATCACTATGTTGTCTACAATAACACGAAAGTCCTCAATAGAATACCTAGGAGGAACATAGCAGCTGTACAAATATATGCCGGAAACAGTGGCCCGCGTGTACCCGCATTGTGGTGCCGAAAATTTGAGCCCAATCGGACAACGTTTTCTGGACGCGCATCCAGGTCAAAGGTCAGGTATTTGCATATTTCACAGCTAGTATGAAATAAAGTTGAGAAACTCATATATTTTCCACTTTATTTTACAAAAACATCTGGATTCTGTAGACTTTTAATAAAGAGGACACTCAAATAGTTTTTTTGGGAACTAACTCTCAAATTTCCCTTGCGTCAAAGTGATCCACAAACTATTTTATTTCAAAAATGTTTAATATATGTATGCCATTCTTAGCAATGTATATAAATTCTGTGTACTTTTGATAAAATAACTTAAAAATATTGCAGGAAAAAGTTAAGATACAAATTTTCAATTAACATGAAGTTTTTACATTTTAATATGATACGTTTTTTTCCAACCTTAGCTTCTTATATTTTTTAAATTTCTTCATATTAGACAAATTTTGTAAATTGAAAATGCAATAATTGCAAAGAAATATTGGAAAAAACAATTGACACAAAGCAGGATGGAATATGCATATATTTTCTGCTGCGCTACCAGCGTCGACCGCATTCAATGGTCAATCTACTACTTTTTCTAATATTAAAAACAAAAATTATGATCGGTGATTTGGTAGGGTTTTTTCTTTTAAAATCTACAGATCAAAATCTTTTTGCAGAGAATATAGATTAGCATTTTTTGAATACAGCTGCCTATATTTTTGTACCACCTGTAAAATATTAAACCATGTCAAGAGAAAAAAAAGTTATAATATATGATAGTTACTTTCATTAAATGTTGTTTCTGTTCCTCATCTTTTGTTATTTTGTCATGGTATTCTTGAATTAACTGAATGCCTCTTTCAGCACAATCATTAACAACAGCCAAGTTTTGTATAATTTGTTTCGCTCTTAGGTACTCTCCTGTAACACTCCAAGAACGTGGATCGTTGCTGAAAAACTCTATTGAAATTCCAAATCTCTTGAAAACTTTTTTGGTATTTTTTGAAAACAAATCTTGTAAAATATCAGAGTTGTCTCTGAAAATAAAACTTTTTAAGTTTTCCTTCTTTATTATTAGCTTCTTTGCTATCTCTTCATCCTCATTTCCAGATATATCTACAGACATCTTCGCTACTAGCTTGCTTTTTGTTATGTTGTCTATCCTTTCGTCAAACAATGAAAAGCCCACACATTCTTCGCTTAAGTAATACAGATGATTTAATACCTTTGAAATGGCTTTGTCCGCAATATTTTGATTGACTCTTTTGTAGTTTTCCAATTTTCTCAAAAACATAATATCATTTAAAGCAGCTTTATCCGCTTTATTTGAATCAAACCAAAAATTTGAATAACAACTTACAATGAAACCTGTTACTTCTATCACAGCACTAATTTCAAAATCTGTCACTTCAGGAAATTGATTGCGAAAAATCACTATCTTTAAAGAGTATATAGCCTTGGCCATCCATCTTGCGTAGTGCAGTGCACCGGGTTTTCTGAATTTTTTTCCTAAAGGAGGATTGCCACCAAGGAATATAATTACTAACTCCAAACATTTTTTATAATCATTTCTCGGGAATGAATCGTTCATTTTTCCTAAAGCAAAATCTAAAAGTTCACCAACATTATCGCCTATAATTTCCATAATTCGTGGATGAGCTATTCCTGGCACAAAACTATCTGTATTATTTCTGGCCAATGTTTTTTGAATTTTTTAAAAATCGTTATGTCCGGTCCAGAAGACGCTCCAACATTGGCCTCCGTAAAAACTGCTGCCAAAACAATTTCGAAAATATGGTGTCTGCAGCCTAGAAATAGAATTTCTCTTCCAATTGATCTCTCCAAAAGCACACATGCACCTTTCAATCTACCAGTGTTGGATGATGTATCAAAAACAAACGCTTCCGTTCGTTCCAAAATATGTTTGTCTTCTAATGCATCATAAACTGCAGAAGAAATTTCCGCTCCAGTCCCAGAGGGAATATCAGGCATATCTATAATTTGCTCTAGGCCTGGAGCCGTAGCAATTATAGCCAAACGGTCTTCTGATTTTCCTGTTATTGTCGATAACAGTTTAGTGTCCCAATGGATGGTCAAAGGTTGATCACTTGCAGTAAACTTTTCTATAATTTTTTCACTTTGCGTTAATCTTAATTGCGCTCTTTCCCGACTTATGTAGGTTCGATTTAAAATATAATCGGATGTATTAAGTCCGACGGCGTCAATAACTGCAACCAATAAGTGCACAGCATCTCTCTGACTTATTTTTAACTTGTCGAAAACTGCAGCTAGTCTTGACGTTAAGACACTTTGCTTTTTCGTACAAGAAGTACTGCGAAAACGTTTTGCCTCAATCGAACATTCAGAATATTCTTCCTCTGATGTTGCAGCATCTTCAGACGCGGAAAATTCAATCATATTGCAGGCTGAAATAAATTTTGTCACAGTTCAGTACTTCCAACAAAAATTTAAAACAACGTTATTTAACATTTAATTAAATTTTTACCTGATGAAGTTGATGGTAATTCGTCACTTAATTTTTTACGCAACTCTTCTTGTTTTTTGCGATTTCTTTTTCTTTCCTCTTTTTTTTTAGATTACAGTCGACTCCCAACATACAACCTTCGCGACCTTTCATTCTTTGTTTAATTAAAAATTGCTTGGATTCTTCTAAATCTATTAGTTCCAGTGCATCGGTACGAGCAATATCGAAGAGATCGCCTAAATTATCGCTCCACAGTTTTCTTCTGTTTTTATGAATGTCGGACACTTTAGATATATTTTTTTTTAAATCTTTCCATTCCTCATACAGACGCAACATTTTTTTTGTACACCAGTGCAAATCGTGAACAGGAATACGGGCCTTTTCCCAAAAAATTATACACTCTCTTACCACAAGATCAGCACTATCTTTTGCAGTTAATTTCGTTGTCCTCATATTATGAAAAAAAAACTTTTAGGCAGTCCCCCTTCGAGGGAAGTTTAGAACCAACTATTTGGTGTTTTGAATAGCCAATTAAAAATATTTCTTCCCTTAACAAGGACATTGTTATATATTTTTACCAAATTCACAAAAAATCTCTAACCAAAAGCACTTTACACAAGTTATTCACACGACTGAATGCAATTTATATAATTTTTGGGGAAATACATAATTCAGTCGTATTTTAAAAATCTAGTAGGCCTTGAAATTTATCATACGAATCCGTTAAAAATAATGGTTGTTGCCTAGGAAATTAGCAATTTTAAAATTTTTGACATGTAGATGGCGTGATTTAATACAAACAAACAAATGTGTTTTTGTAGTTAACGTTTTGAATAAAAGCATCTATTAATTTCCTGACATAAAGGAAAGGTTAATTACCAAAAAAGTTGTTTTTACTATTTTTTTCACGAAAATATATAAATCCACATTTTTTCATTAAATATTGAAAAAAAAAAATAAACGAGTTCAAAAAATTTATTTCGTATATATTGTAATATATGAAAATACCTGACCTTTGACCTGGATGCGCGTCCCGAAAACGTTGTCCGATTTGGCTCAAATTTTCGTCACAAAACTTTTGGACCTATTGGCACAATATTCCGTTGAAAAAGCTTTAAAATTCGCGAAAAAAATTTTGGCTGTCACCCTAATGTACATACATATTATTAGACAAATCCGTTTTGCAAATCGGCTAATTTTTTTTGTGTGCCGGTGCAATTAAAAACATTGGAATTTTTTTAATAAAGTCGCTATTTCTGTTTAGGGAAGTCTGATTTTTTGCAAAGATTTATGTTTCTGAAATACATCGGAATTAATAAAAAAGTCCATTTAGAATTTTGTGTTAGTTAGGGCGTTTGGCATTTAAGGTAACGTTATAAATCATATTGAAAATTAAATATTATGGTTAGCAATTGCACCTTCATTGCAAAAGTACTCTGCCAGTCGATTTCTTAATTGTATTGCATTTTCACTCGATCTCCGAATGGAAGTTGTCATAGACCTTAGTGGTTGGCCACCGTCAATTCCTATTTCTGTGCGCCAATCCCCTTCATGAATAGTTCCATCCGCTCTTTCGCGATCTATAAAATTGATTGGACAATACCAACGTTTGTGATCACTAAGCATTATGAAATTATGTAGTGCAATGCATGCTAAAACAATAACTTCACAATTGCTTGGTGAACATTCTAAAGTTGTTAGCAGTATACTCCAACGAGCTGCTAAAATTCCAAACGAGTTTTCAATAACTCTCCTTGCACGGGATAACCGGTAATTAAAAATAGTTTTTTGTCTATCAAGATGTATGCCTGGATATGGTCACATCAGATTCGGCTTTAAAGGAAAAGCTGCATCACCTATAAAATAATGGGGAAATGGTGAAGAAGATGATGGTGATAGTGGTTTATTCGGTGGCACAGGAACCGTATTATTTAAAACGGATTGCCCGAAAGGACTAGTTCGAAAAATTCCTTTAATTAGAAAATTAGAATTTAAAACAATTAATTCTTTTTTAAACTTATTGCCATGCTAAATCTATTACTTTATTACTTATTTACCTCCATCACTTTGGCAACCATAGCTTCCCACGCTCGCTGCGATAAACGTATAATTAGCATCGCAAACACCCATCAGCACAATGCTGAAGAACTTCTTATAATTAAAGAACATTGATCCGGAATTAGGCGGGCACTTCAGGGCTATGTGCTTTCCGTCAATAGCTCCCACGCAATTGGGAATATTCCACATATTTCGGAAATTTGCCTCAATATCACTATATTGAGCAGTGGTTGGCTCGCTAACATAAACTGGAGACAACGAATGCCATAATACATCGCACGTCTCTAAAATGATGTTGCGGATTGTGGTTTTTCCTAATTTGTAACTCCAAGCAATGGATTGAATGGAGTTTCCATGCGCTAAATAGCTATATACATTTGTTTGTGGAGGAGAAAATTATTAGTATAAAATATTACCTAATAAAAACAACTTACAGAAGCGTTATTGAAAGTCTCTCCTCCGATAATATACGTTGGCCGGGCTTTCTTAAAGAGCTCTTAATTAGAGTGAGCAGAAGCTCGTAAACACCCTTCGTCATTCTGGTATGTAGAAAGAAATGTTCATCATCCAGCTCCTTAATTTGTTTGAAAACTTTTCGATGGTATCCAGATGATAGCCAATCCCTGTTGACAGGTCGGGCGTACCATCTTCTCTTGCGTTTCACTTTCTTATTTTTAATTTTTTTGTACAGTTTTAGCAAATTTAAGAAACTGCCAACGATAAATACATCGTCAACATCTGAATCAAATTCAGAGTCTGATGCGTAATCAATTATATTGTCCATTTTTGTATTTTTTCACTTATTTACTCAACTTTTATATTCTGGTGTTATTTGGTTTTTAGTTTATTTTGTTCTTTGTTTATAAAAAACAGCTGATCCGTTGATACAGAACAACTAACTACAATAATTAATGAGCAGAACGGCACATAACAGAACAGCAACGGAAAGTAAAGACTAATGAGGCCTTTAAAATTGGATTTTGTCCTGGTCGTTGAGCAGGATCGCCATGTAGTGTATGCAGGGAAAAGGGTTGTCTTGTGTATTTATTATTTTGTTTTATTTGTGCCGGCGCTTATTAAAGCCAATGGCCAATAACTTTTGTTGATGCAGATTTATGCCTTTTGCAATGGTAAGCAGATGTATGCTTAATTAAATAATGCTGATTTTTAAGGCTGTATTTAGATTAATTTTATTTGCAATATTCGATCCTTTATATACTAAGCCAACGGGATAGTTTAAAACAATTATTCATAAAATTACAATAAATAATATTAGTAGATGTTTAGATACATGTTTAACATCAACAATAACTTAAAATAAACATAAAAGTTGTTGGTTGCTTATTTAAAGAAATTCCTTAGTTTATACTCGAGGAAAAATGTTCGTAAAAAAATGTAAGCTAGTTGTACTTAAACATTTGTTTATATTAATGTTTATTATACTCTACAGTAGCAAGGTGGAATATATATAAACAACATTATAATAAAACCATTCCCATGTACTGGTATTTTTCAGAACATAGTTTCATCACACCAGTTTTATTTGTAAATAACATATACATATGTACAATGACGTATATATATTTGTCTGGCAGCATATTAAAAAACGATGGTATCATTACAAATATGACAATAGAAATTATTAAAAACGCTCAGTTCTGAAACATATGTAAGAGCTCTGAAACAAAAGCGCTCTGACTCAAAAGCGCTCAGGACTGAGCTAAAATCATCTGTTTTAGTGAGCGCTCATTTCGCTCAGTTTACTGAAACGTTAAATTGAACTAGCTCATAGCTCAGTGGCACAACTCTATTAGACACACTTAAGAATGGCTTGAACGAGTCCTTTAAATTGACCATCTTTGCCGATCGACCAAAAGATCTGCAAGAAGCATGTGAGCTCGCGTTAGAATTGGAAAATGAACAAAAGGTAAATCACAACTCAATTCTACACTTTAAACAATAAAATAACAACACTTATAACTTAAATAGGCAAAATTTCCTTTCGGCTGTATAAATATAATTAAGGGCTACAGGGACTACACCTGACACCTTACTTGGCAATCCTGCCAAACCTTTTTTCTCTACATGGCGATCCTGATAAACCTTTTTTCCTATAACATATTAAAATACTACAAAGAACATCTTTTTAAAGTGCTAAATACATACTTAAAATGTATTTTTGTTAATAAATAAATCGTCCATCTGAACAATTTCAAAAAAGTCACATCTCTGATATTTTGGGAAATATGTTTTTTCCCTACGCCTTTATCTATGTATCTACTTTGTTATTAAGCCTTGTTTTTAAACTTAAACGTTGAATAAAAAGTCCCTTAATATATATTTATTATTACATATATAAAGTTACTTAATAATTACGCGGTGCTAAAGGAGAGATTGAATTCATTTTCTGTTTTAAGCTTTTATTCGTAAATTAAAAAAATAAATGTTAAATAAAATTCTCTTTTATGTGCTTTAATTCAGTTCTTTGTAACCTTCATTCACAGGTATTCACAAATGATTCATGAATACAGACGCGGTAGTCATGAATCTTTGTGAATGACTGTTGACATTTAGGTAATACAAGCAGCACAAACATGAAATATGACATCATACGATCTCTGTGTGAATGTGTTTTCATTCGCTTCATTAGCGTAGTGTGTAGTAACGATAATTTTTTGTGAACGTATTCAAAGCAATAAAACCAATGCAATTTCTCTTCTCTGGTTTGCATGTCAGCGTTTCCATTTTTCCTTATATAGGCGGGAGTTTACTGTGGAAACAGACCATAAGCCATTTGAGGCGTTGGTAAAACGCGACATTGACGACGTGACGATGCGACTTCAGCGCATGTTTATGTTTTTGTTAAAATATCCATTAATTAAAGTCGTCTATAGAGCAGGCAAAAAATTATTAATGGCTGATTGCTTGTCTAGGGCACAGTTGCCAGATATCATGGAATTAGAACTTTCGGGGATTATTCACTCCGTAACGAAATATGTTTGTTTGACAACGTAAAATTATGTATACTATCAAGAAATATTAAAAGGGGATGGCGCATATTCGCGTATCTGTGGTCATATTGAGAATGGATGGCCCGGATTACACAAATTAGGCGAATTGAGTCAGAAATTTTTAAATCACAGATTAGTAGCACCGACTGAAACACAACGCAGGATGGCTATTTGGCTTCATTCACCGCACCAAGCTATAGAAAAAACTCTTGCTAGGGCCAGGAAACTTTACTATTGGCCCGGTATGAATAAACAGATTAAAGAGTTAGTGTCTGCATGTAGAGTCTGTGAAGCATTTAGAAGAAATAATCAAAGAGAAACATTGCATCAAGATGAGGTTCCAAATTACCCATTTCATATAGTCGCAATGGATCTCTTCGAGTATGCCAGTCGCACGTATATAGCGATTTTTGGTGCTTATTCAAACTTTATTATTTCCGTAGCTATTCAGAAAAAGACGTCTACACATATCATCGATAATATTTGCTGAATATATAATAATTTGGAATATCCAACTATAATTAGGTGCGATAACAATCCATTTGGATCACAGGAATTATAGCGATTTTCTACAAATTACAATGTAAAATTTAAATTCTCAAGTCCAAGATGTCCCCAAAGTAACGGAGTAGCGGAAAAGGGCGTATCAATTGCAAAAAATATCCTCAAACGTTGTGTTAAGACAGGTGATGAACACCAATTTCAGTATCGACACCTAGAATACAACACAACCCCGCTAGCAGACATGCATGTCACTCCATCAGAATTACTTTTTGGCAGGCTTGTTAAAACAAAATTACCTGTACCTGGTTCACTTCTTTTACCGAACAGCATTAATCAGCAAGAAATTCAACGTACACTTAAGAAAAAAAAGAAGAAAACAGAAGTATTTTATAATAAGAATGTTAAACTTATGACAAAATTACATGACGGTGAATTAGTCTTATTTAAAAAAAATGGGAAGGAATTGCACTATGGGAGGATAGTATCGGTTCACAACAATGGATCATATATAATTAAGGATAACTTTGACAACCATTTTAGACGGAATATACGATTTATTGTGAGAACAAAGAATGATGATTTTAATATTTCCGATTTATTATATGAGGAAAGTAGTATGGAATCGCAACATAAAACTACAGGGGGGAACCATCACGAAGGGAGGTGAGTGACAGAGGTGTAACTGAAGTTCCGGGTAGTGACGAACGCATAAACGATCCAGTTGCTTCAAGAGAGGTCTCTGCCCGCCCCTATTGAAACAGATTCTGAAACAACTGGTTCAAACATCAATAGTGACAGGATTAACAATGAACATTCTAGTGGGCACTTAGATTTGGTAGGGAATATATATATATATATATATATATATATATATATATATATATATATTTATATATATATATATATATATATATATATATATATATATATATATATATATGGGCATTTTCACAGAAACGTCAACCACAGCCAAAAAATTTATGGTCTATAAAAGTATGTTATTTTAAAATATTTTTTTAGAGAATCTTTTAAACTTATCTAATTTAAACAAATTTTACATTTCTTCATAACTCATTTTGAAATATTCGAATGTAAAGTCGATTTATTGCAAAAGTTCTGTTTTAAACATTTCTATTGCTTGTTTTGATTAATGATCTTATTGAGAGACATTATGCATTGACATTTGCTTTTATATTTAATTCTCAGTTTATATTTAAAGAATATGAGAAATATGTAAAAGGAACGAAGCGATCGCCAATTACGGTAAATTTTTTCTTTGTTTTACCGTATATTTCGTTTTAGCGTGCGACATTGAAAAAGAACATTTTTTATCAGTGAGTCGAAGGTATTTGAACAAAACGCATCAAACGCAAGTAACAAATATATATTTTTATTGCAAATTAAAAAAAAAAATTTTGCTGCAAAATAATCAGCGCTTTGTTCTCTTCACTTATTTAAAGTTTGAAGCTTGCGACATCGTAAGTGTAAAATGCATAAATTAAAAAAAGAAAAATTCTAAAGTATATTTATTTGTATATGTTAATATAAAAATTTCGAATGTAGATGAGTAAAAATGGCGGAGAAAAAAATAAGGTCAACTGCAAACGATTGAGAGAAAGGTTAGTTCTCACGGAAAGGGAGCCGTTGATGGAGTTGGGGCTGTCATTAAAAGAAAAGTGTGGCAAACAACCAAATCTAAAAAGATTTTTTTACCCGATACACTATCGTTTTATGAATGTTAACCTTAGCACCAACTATAGTGCTAATCAAGAGCTATAGGTTTCGCCTCTTATCAAAATAAAATCATGTCTTAACATATGTTTTTTTCACTTTGAATGCGTACGAATGTCGCAATTCGACATTGGAGAAATGCCCATATATATATATATATACATATATATATATATATATATATATATATATATATATATATATATATATATATATACATATATATATATATATATATATATATATAAATATATATATATATATATATATATATGTATGTATATACATATATATATATATATATATATATATATATATATATATATATATATATAAATATATATATATATATATATATATATATATATATGTATATACATATATATATATATATATATATATATATACGTAGGATACCTAGGTATTCTATTGATGACTTTCGTGTTATTATAGACAACATAGTGATGGACGCTGCAGCCAGGAGTCCTGTTATAATAGCAGGGGATTTCAATGCGTGGGCTGTTGAATGGGGCTGCCCCTTGACAAATGCAAGGAGAAGGATCCTATTTGAGGCCCTTTCTGCGCTGAATGTTGTGCTCTTGAATTCTGGAGATGAGGAAACCGTGTAAACTGGAGAGTATCTGATGTTTATACTCACAGCGATCACAGTGCCATTATTATGGGTATACAGGATGATATACGGCATTTGACTCCCCGTCATAGCTTGGGAATTTCGATTAGAATTAGAAATCATTACGATTAGAGAAATAAAATAATCTAATCATTAGAATTGAATTTTGATAAAAATTTCAGATTACTAATTGATTTGACTAGAAGTAATCTAAAATCTAATCACAATTAGTGACGATTAGCATTTCTAAACACTAGACACAGCTCCAAGACGAAATTCATTGTCAGACTTTTCTTTTGAAAAGTTGGTATTAATGAAGTCTAATGTCAATTTTTTTTTAATTATATATAAGCAGAATCAGCACACATGCACCGTATGCAGTTTTATGCAATAAAAAATGTTATATTATGTAAAGATAGCAACAAATGTTATAAATAAATATTTTCTTTTCGCAAAAATAGTTAGAAATAGTGGATCTAATCAAATATAATCAAGAAATCTAATCAATTATTTTTATACCCTCCAAAAAAGAATTTGGAGGGTATATTCACTTTGTCATTCCGTTTGTAACGCATCGAAATATCCATCTCAGACCCCATAAAGTATATATATTCTTGATCAGTGATGAAATCTAAGACGAACTGAGCATGTCCGTCCGTCCGTCCGTCTGTGGAAATCACGATTCAGTCCAAACGAAAAGAGCTAGACTCTTGAAATTTGGCATAAATATATTTTAAAACTTAGAGCAGGTTAAGTTCGAAGATGGGCTAAATCGGGCAAGAGGGAAAAAAGTTTCCCTAAGAAGAACTAAACCAACCCAGAAAAAACAACATAATTTTTAAAGTTTTTTGGTTATTTTGTTAAGCAAATGATATATTTTTATGTCAAATATGGTCCAACGCCTTAAACTTGGAGCCATTAAATAAAATAAAAATATTTTTTGACCCCGCCCACTTCAGTGGGCGTTATTATAGGCAAAAATAGCATAAAAATTTAACAAATTGTTTTACTTAAGTCTACATTCCTTAAAAATAACACTTTTAAGCTTTAATGACGAAGCTGAGACTAAACCTGGTACTACTCTGCCCTACCCCCTCCTTCCCCTTCGCCCCCTAAATGACGCTACCAAAAAAAAAAATTTTTTTTAAATTTTGTATATAATCATCCCAAGCATTTATCTTTAGAGTTTTATGACTGCCTGTTGCTGCCCTACCCCCTCCTCCCCCTTTGCCCGCTAAATGACCCTATCAAAAAAAAGAAATTTTAATTTTGTATATAATTATCCCAAGCATTTATTTTTAGAGTTTAATGACAAAGGTGAATTGTTTCCCCCACAGCCCTTGCCAGAGCGACCCCGCCAAAATACAGTTTTTATAGCCTCCAAAGAGAATTGTGATGAAGTCTAAGACAGTCTAGCAATGCCCATACGTTCGTCTGTGCATGATATTGCATATTTTTGAACCCCGCCCCCTTTAGTGGGCGTTGACGTACGATATTATATAAAGGAACTCTGTCCCACCAAGTTAAACATTTCAAATTCACTTACTAAATATTTGGAGGGTATTTAAGATTCGACCCGGTCGAATATAACGTTTTTACTTGTTTTGATTAGTTTTGATTAGATTTGATTACAAATGCTAATCGTCACTAATTGTGATTATATTTTTGATTATTTCTAATCTAATCAATTAGTAATCGTCTCAAATGGCTAACTAATCATAATTAATCAATTTTTCAGCACAATTAAAATTTCTAATCCAATTGCTAATCATTTGGATTTCTAATCATTATTCCCAAGCTATGCTCCCCGTGCACAAAGTTTGTCGGGATGGAAAGTGAATACCTTTGATGAGGATATTTTTGCCATCTCTATAGAAGGTATGGAATTAAATGGTTCAGCTGAGGATATGACAGAACAATTGGTAAACCATATCACGCGGTCGTGTGATGCATCTATAGTGAGGCGGAAAGGGGCCACCGGTTTATTGGTGAAATAATGGTATTTCCGGCTTGAGGGCGGAGTGTATACGTGCCAGAAGGCAGTATACAAAAACTCGAGGTAGGTTAGAGAATAGCGTATACCAACAGAATTACAGGAATAGGAGGAGGGCCCTAAAGGATGCAATTCGTAGGAGCAAGCGGGAGTGTTTTCTTAATATCTGTGATGAGGTGGATGATAATCCTTGGCATTTCGCATATAAGCTGGTCACCAAAAAACTTAAATGCCTGACCCCGTTGGAACCGAGTGAGGGGCCAATCCTGGAGGTAATTGTAGACCATCTCTTTCCCCAGCAGGACGCACCACCTTGGGAGCAGAACCCTCCAATTGGGATATTAGATCTTCCCTCGGTTACAACAACTGAGATTGAGGACGTTGTCTCTAGGTTTGGAGACCAAAAGGCACCGGGCCTCGACTGTATTCCAAATATAGTATTAAAGGAGACCGTCAGGCTTTGTCCCGAGCAGTTCTTAAGAATGGTGAATACATGCTTAAGTAAGGGAATTTTTCCAACAAGATGGAAGAGGCAGAAATTGGTATTAATACCAAAAGCCAATAAACCCCTGGATGATCCCTCATCTTATCGGCCACTGTGTATGATAGATACATGCGGGAAGTTGCTAGAGGGTGTGATCTGCAGAAGACTTGGGAATTGATTTGAAGACAAACATGGTCTATCAGACAACCAATTTGGCTTCAGGAAGGCGAGGTCAACAGTGGATACTATAAATATTGTAGTAGAAACTGCTGCACGAACTATCTATAGCAGGAGCTGGAGGAAAGGCACAAAAGAGTACTATGTAGTTGTGACGCTACATGTGAAGAACGCGTTCAACACAGCGAGTTGGGTGCATATTGTTAGTGCTCTAACTCGATTGGACATCCCAGAATATCTGATAAGGATAGTGCAGGATTATTTCCGGAATAGGGAATTGATCTATAGTACAGATGCGGGTATAAGGAAACGTAGGATTAGTGGTGGTGTTCCCCAAGGATCGATACTTGGACCATTGTTGTGGAACGTAATGTATGGTGGGGTACTAAGGTTGAGTTTACCGTGGGATTCGCAGACGATATAGCGCTGGTGTGTGAGGCTAAGGAATTGCTGGAGGCAGGAACCATTGCAAATGCCAGCGTACAATTAGTAATGTCGTGGATCACTGCAATGGGATTGACTCTAGCTGATCATACAACCGAAGCGGTTTTGATTAGTAGTCGTAAGGCTAGGGAAACTATTACCCTCAATGTTGGACCCTGTTCCATAGACTCAAAGGCATTTCTGAAATATCTGGGCGTGATGATTAACACACGGCTATCTTTTCGCGACCACTTGCGATATATAGCATCCAAAGCTTCAGAGACCTGTTTGGCGCTATCTCGGATTATGCCAAACACGAGAGGGCCAAAATATCTTCAGAGGAGACTGCTCGCTGGAGTAGTAAGGAACATTATCCTATATGCACACCCGGTATGGTCAGACCCACTTAGATATTCCACATATGTGAGGCTGGTATCCCCTGTGTATAGGCTGGCTGCTTTAAGAGTATGTAGTGCATTTCGGACAGTGTCGAACGAAGCGGCTTTTATCATTGCGGGTATGATCCCTATCGATTTAGAAATCATGAAAAGGGATAACTCTGACTTATGTATGCAAAAGTGGCAAGAACGGTGGTCAACCACTGAAAAGGGAAGATGGACTTATACATTGATACCCGACATCAGATTATGGCTGACTAGGAAACATGGTGATCTGAACTATTACCTAACACAGTTCTTGTCAGGACATGGTCATTAGGTCATATCTATTTCGTTTTAAGCACGACGACTCTTCGTTCTGTCCACATTGTGGTGGGAATGTGGTTGCGGATGCTGAGCATGTCGTCTTTGTCTGCTCACGATTCAGCAACTGGAGGTCGTATTTAGAGGAAGGTTTGTTGCGTACGATCAGCCCGGAGAATATTATTCCGACCATGCTGGAATCCTTATTGAATTGGACCAGCGTGTGTAGTTTTGTACAGCTTGTTCTATTAGAACTTCGCAGATTAGCACAGATTCGTAGAAGAGTTAGTACGTCTTAGGATTCGCTAGCAACTGACGATTAAATATGCGCATCAGTTCCGAACCTCCTTACCTAGGAACTAAGGAGGACGTAGGAATAATACTGATAATACTACCCACCCTGATGAAATGCCAAAGCTGTCCCAGGATGGTGCTAGTGAAGTTGTCGTGGAGCCACTATTGATAGTTGCTATCATTACGTCCAAAAAAATATTATTTATATGTGTATACATATATATATATATATATATATATATATATATATATATATATATATTAATATTTTGTAGGAAAAATTGCGCCATGTATATGTATTTTAATATTGTGAAATTTATCAAATTGCGCACAACAAAATGAAATTAATAATAGCAATAAATTGCTTAATAATAGGTCTGTCTGCGTACTTTTCCAGTAGCAAATACTCAGTAACTTTTTTTGGGAGAGTAAGACCAATTTTACTCTGTCGGCTGAAAATATCTGAAAAAGTACGCAGACAGCATCCAGTAAAATCTTGCAAGAAAACAGCTGATCGGTTAGTAAACAATTGAAAAAACAAAGCAAAAGAATTTTAGCATATATCTCCAATCCACTTACATCACGGTCGCACTGTATATTTGGACGTTTCTAGCACGAAGTAAAATGTTTTGTTAATTATATTTTATTATAAACGTTAAAAATCAACACAATTCTAACTACTTGCCTCTGCATTGTTAAATTTCAATTTTTATTTTTATTTCACAAAAATTATTTCATTCAAACAGTAAATAAACAGCTGTTCAAACTAGTTGCAAAATCTTGCAAGCAGAAATTTCTCCAGCAACATTTTGCAAGTTCTCTAAATTCCAACTGTCAAAAAATTCTCTTTTTGACTCTCTCGCTGCAAGAGATTTGGAGTACGCAGACAACATTTTGCAAGATTTTGCAACATTTTGCACAAAATAATGCAAAATATGTGTACGCAGACAGACCTAATATTGCATAGTATCCCGTTGATGGTATTGCATATATCCCGTTGAAACAGTCGAGTCAGTGAAGCTATATTTTGTATAAACAAATACTTTGCAAAGTAAATTTGGAAAATATGGATGTACAGACCCGTGTTTTATACGAACTTGACCTATGCCTTCACATAGGAAGTAGCACGGAAAGTTCTTCAGAAGAACCGTATATCTATACAGTTAACATAAGTGTTAAAATTAGCTGATGGGAGTGAGACGCAAAAATTTCGAATGAGTGCAAACATTTAGTAGTCTGGATGCACTTAAAAATAATTGCCAACGAGGCTTGATATTGACTGACTCAGAGCTGTTTTGCGACTATTTACATAAGTATATGCTAATAGTTTTTTTAAGATGTGCTCGTGCAAGGTACACGAATTAGCAAAAAGTGCTTATCAGCTGATTTGGAGTGTGTGAAAATATTTCCAGGAAATTTGATAAACGTATATTTAGATAAGTAGGTAAAGCAATTTTAACAATTTCTACTAAGAAACAACCGCACAAAATGTATTAAGTTTTTCGCAAAAAAGAAGGATTACAGAGGAAAAATTAAGGCTCATTTATTTTACATCCATTTTAAAGCACAAAATTTCACTTTGAACACACAAGTTTTGGCCAAAACAAATGCAACTCCCTTGTAATAAAAGTAGTTACACTAAATGATCTAACATATATGTGATATTTTTCTCAAATTGGTTATTTTTATAAATGAGGTTAAATCCTCTAGGGGATACACAATCCTACAAGAACACTACCGAACATTTGACTAGCCATTTGGTTGATAATGCTGAGGGCTTAATACCTCATTGCCTATACAAAATTTGCTATAATTTTCTTAAGGGCAAAAAAACTGATGTAAACAATAGTATACATGTGATCTTGCATCTCTGTCGTACTTATTAATTCTGCCGATGTTTGCGTGAAAAATAGAAATAATAAACAATTGGTTTAAATTTAAAATCAGAGAAGTATTCTAAATTTTATTTATTACCTTTTTATTCGTGTTGAAAAGTATGGCGGTGTTTTCTTCTTGTGTGTAACACAACAATTTTTGTAAAAAGAATAATTTTAAAACAACAATATAACGAGTGGTTTATCTATGTAAAAAGTCCCTCACAAGGATGAAGTAAAAAGTAGCAATAAACTTTAACGAATTACCAACTTATCAAACAAATTATCTTGATTTTCAAATTAAACTTAAACATTGCCGCCAACCTTGCAATATCTGGTGAGTTGCAAAGAATTACTTAAAAACAAGAGTAATATATATAAAAACAATATTTTAATTTATTTAAGTTTACATTTCGTTTTAAAACTATTTAATTTTAATTGTAGTCATACGACTAGGTACCAGAACTAGCTGGATAAATTTCTCATGGAACAAAGCCCATGAGATGTAGTTTTTTGCAGACTACATACTGCACCCATGCGGGTAGGGATCAAAACCAGTTTTTGTCCCATCAAATAGGGGACTGGCCAGAAATGACCCAACCAAATATGGTATACTGGGCCAATGGAAACCCGGGGTTCGAGTAGATTTTGCCTTTTAATATGAGAGGAGCGACTTCTGGACCTATCACAAGCGCGACTCTTCCGGACACATTAAAATTGGGGTCAGCTAATTGCATACACATAAAATGCTCCTTAATGGACTCGTCAACGCTATGAGTAGGCGTCACCACTCCTTTCATTTTTCGGACTTTAACCGTTAGTTGAACATGGTGTGATGTATCATGTATCGAACAAATATGGACTAACGAAATGGAATCCTGACCCATAGTGGATACAGGCAACTTAAGGCTGTGGATTAAACTGCCACAAATGTAACTCATGCTACAGCAAAGATCAATAACTGCTCGGACGGGATAAGACTTAGATCCGACATGTAAAAGTACCTTAACCGTAGGAGAAAAGGTTATGACATGCCGAATCGATAAGTTTGACACGGTAGGAACCACGGACGGACGTTGAGCAGCAGATTGACCCTTTTGGGCTTTCTGGATATTTTTATTTGATTTCGAATGCAAGAGAGAATTATGCTTCCCCTTGCACATTTTACACTGGCCATGGCTTTGGCAGTCACGGGCCACATGGTCATGTGAAAGACACCGCGAACAATAGTGATGCAGCAGGACCATTCGAATTCGCTTCTCGAAATCCATCCTTTTAAATAAAGGGCATGTAGCGAGTGTGTGACGCTTTTGACAAACGCGACAAATTATTTGCGAGGGGCTAGGTGTCCCTTTCGAACCCGAAGTTCCATTGGCACCTGATGTTGGATCAGGGTTTTTAGTGGACGATGATTGTGCAGCTACTGGAGCTGCACCCACTGCATGGGCAGTAATAACCGAATCACTAGGAGTCGGATTATTTTCGATGTTGTCATTGGACATGGGCGCAGAGACAGCTGCTGGTTCGCTGGGTGCAACAAATGCAACCTCAGGATCACTCACAGGCGATACCCCAGCCGCTCTAACCTCCACCTTTATAACTTCCTCGTAATCTTCGAGCAAAGCATCCTCAAAAATCGTTGGCAAAGATTCCATTATACTATTAAAAGACGGAGGTTAAACAAATACTTTTAATTTAATAATAATTTAACTAGCCAGGATGACCAGTTTTGTGATCGGTCGCTTTACAATTCCACCTTCTGTGCGTATGTCCGCGACGCGTACGTGATTATCTGTTCCTGGGTAGCTCTTAATGACTCTGCCTAATTTCCAAGAAGTCGGTGCAAGTTGTTCGTTTCGAATTACTACTATATCGCCTACAACAATATTACGTTCAGGATTTTTCCACTTGTATCGCTTATGTAAGTTAGTCAAACACTCTTCTTTCCATCGTAAACAGAAATGTTGAGCAAATGCTTTGACTTTTCGATATCTATTTACTAGACTAATCGGAGATTCTAAAATGGATGGTTCCGGAGGAGCTAGAATCGGAGATCCTATCAAAAAATTACCTGGGGTAAGAGCAACAGGTTCATCAGCATTATCACTCATCGGGCATAGTGGTCGAGAATTGAGACAGGCCTCTATTCGAGCAAGAACGGTAGAGAGTTCCTCAAAAGTATATTTAATTGATTGAACCTCTTTCCGGAAGTGAAGCTTAAAACTTTGAACTCCTGCTTCCCACAAACCCCCCATATGCGGAGCGCCTACAGGTATAAAACGCCATGAAAGACCGTTAATTCCAAAGGTGGAACACATTCTAGCACGACTTTCTGCTAAAAATGTCTTAAATTCTCTTTCCAGTTCTCTAGAAGCACCTACAAAATTAGTTCCATTATCAGAAAATATGGTATGTGGGCAACCACGTCTTGAAACAAAACGGTTAAATGCAGCCAAAAACATATCCGTTGTCAAATCCGAAGTGACCTCTAAATGAATAGCTTTAGTAGAAAAGCATACAAAAATACAAACATATGCTTTCAGTATTTTACTCGATCTAACACTAGAACTTTTCATATCGAATGGACCGGCAAAGTCTACGCCAGTAGTTGTAAATGGACGATCTAAACTAGTTCTTTCAGGAGGTAAAGCTCCCATGATTTGACTACATGTGCGTTTACGATCCAGTATACATCGTTTGCAGCGATTAACAATCATTCGCCTCGACACCCAATACTCAATTCTCAAAATTCTAAGCATAAGTTGATTTCCACCGTGAATAGAAATCTTGTGCACAAATTGAACTAAAAGTAATGTGAAACGACAGGAATAGGGCAATAATATAGGATGACGTTCAGTATAAGCCAATGAAGGTGATTTAGCTAACCTGCCATTAAGTCGCATAACTCCATCCGTATCCAGAAACGGATTTAAGCACAAGAGAGCACTCTTTGAAGAAAGAGGTTTCTTAGCTGCAAGACATTCATACTCATCAGCAAAATGTACTTTTTGCGCGACAATAGCCAAACGTAATTTTACCTCTTTGACTTCTACCTCTGACAGCGTATGAGATGTATACTAGTGACAGCCTTTGTGGACTGTATGTGTATTTCTATAGAATCTAAATATGTATGCTGTCACTCGAAGAGCACGATCAAAAGAAGAAAATCTTTCTAAAATATCATCATAATTCGCAAAAAATTAAGCATGAGTTTTGACAGCACGAGCTTCAAGATCGGTGTCAAGTGAAGTGAGACTTTGTCGCTTCCACGAAGATTTGTTTTTTCGAAGCCATTGTGGGCCGTTCCACCATAGATTGCAGTCTGCTAATTCAGGCGGTGCAACGCCACGACTTCCTAAATCAGCAGGATTATCCTCTGATTTCACATGGTGCCAATTATGACTACCCACAATTTCTTGAATCTTACACACTCTGTTGGCAACAAATGTAGTCCAAGAACTGGCGTCTTTTCTAAGCCAGGAAAGGACGATCGTAGAATCAGTCCAGCAATAAATTTGACGAAGGGGTACATCAATCTCACCTAATACAGTCTTCAATAACTCTGATGCTAGAAGAGCACCACAAAGCTCTAGACGAGGTATAGAGATAGATTTAATAGGCGCAACCTTTGTCTTACACGTCAATAAATGGGTAAAAATCGCATTATTTGAATTTTCAATACGAATATATATCACCCCCGCATATGCCTTTTCCAAGGCATCTGAAAAAACATGAAGTTCAACGGATGATTCAGGTTCATATTGAACCCATCTAGGAATGTGTATTTTGTTAACCTCATGGTAAGAAGAAACAAACTTTTCCCATTCAGCCATCGTCGAAGGCGTAAGTGAATCATCCCAACTTATGTTATCTTGCCAAATCTTTTGCATAATCATCTTAGCGACAATTATTCCCGGACCTAGCCATCCAACGGGATCAAACAATTTCGCTATAATGGACAAAACCTCTCTCTTAGTATAAATAGTTCGGATGATAATTGGATCCACTTTAAAGTAAAATGCTTCTAATTGCGCATTCCACTGAACTACTTGACTCAACAAAAGTCAAAAGTTTAGCATCAATTAAGTATGCAGTAGGAAGTTTTGCCAAAATTGTCTTGTCGTTGGAAGTCCACTTTCGGAGCTCAAAACCCGCTGATAACAAACATGCAATAAGTTGATCACGAGCGATCAACGCTGTTGAGATATCATGAGTTCCAGTCAGTACGTCGTCAACGTATATACATTTCCGTAGGATATGGGACGCAATAGGATACTCATTTTCACAATCATCCGCAAGTTGCAGTAACGTTCGAATGGCAAGATAAGGTGCACAATTGACTCCAAAGGTTACCGTCTGTAGCTCAAACTCTCTAATCTCATCTGCAGGAGAATCTCTAAAGAATATACGTTGAAATGGGCTATGTATCTCATCAAGTCTAATCTGGCGATACATTTGAGTAATATCGCAATTAAAAACAAATTTAAAAAGTCGCCAACGTAGTATAAGTAATACTAAATCAGCCTGCAATGTAGGTCCTACATACAGACAATCGTTCAGACTATTTCCGGTAGACGTTTTATTCGACGCATTGAACACTACCCTTAATTTTGTAGTTTTTCTAACTTTATTACTGGGTGATGAGGTAAATAACAGCACAAAGTCGATAAAGAATTTGCAGCCACAGGCCTCATATGATTCAATGACATATATTCTTTTACTACATCATCATACATCTTCTTTATTAAAGGTTTTCTTAAGAGAGAAGACTCGTTTCTTAAAAACTGGGACATAACATTTTTCTTAGACGACCCTAAAGAAAGCTTATCAGGAAATTCCGCTCTGAAAGGAAGTGTAACTATGTAACGACCATCGGATCCACGACGCGTTGTATTTTTGTAATTAGTTTCACAAATTAAATCCTCTTTAGACAGTATTTTCCTTTTCGGGGTTTCCTCTAGCTCCCAAAATTTCAACAAATTCGAATTTAAATTGTCCTCCTCAGAAAATTCTACTCTAGTAGAGTAAACTTGAAAAGAAGATTGTTGTATAGGGTCCGTAATAATCCACCCGAAGACGGTCTTTTGAGCTAACAATGACCCTAGAACATTTTGTCGAATGTCACCTATTATTATTCTTGGAAACAAATCAGCACCTAATAATAGATCAACTGGCCTACAATCGTAAAATTGAGGATCTGCTAACGGTAGATTTGGCGACTCCCTTTTAAGTACATCGCTTAGAATAAAGGATGGTAAATTACCAGAAATATTTGGCAAGACTAATGCTGTGGTTCTTAAATTAACCGACGAATCCAAAAGCGAGCCTATTTCCACTGAACAAATTTTTCTAGAAATAACAGATACCGCCTGGTTTACTCCAGAAATTTTGGCATTCGTAGAATGCGCAGAAATTTTTAAACGATTCTGTAAACGTTCAGAAATAAACGAAGTTTCCGAAGCAGGGTCAATAAGGGCGCGGGCCGGATAAGACCGTTCGATTTTCTGACAAATGAAAAACTTGACGATTTATGGGCGCCGACGAACTGATACCGCGAGAAGTAGAAGGTAGTTCTGAATCTAGTTGTCTTGAGTGTGTCAGTTGTGAGGAGCTGGCAGCTACATTAGAAGTTGAAGAACTTCTAGTATTATTCTTCGAAGGAGCAACATTTCTATGAAGCAACATTTCTATGAACGCTATTACAATCGTTTCATGTGTGCGAGACAAACAATTAACGCAACAATGAAATATTTTAACCAGTGATGCCAAGAGTAGGGATTTTTCCCTTTTCGTAGGGATTTTTTTTTTAAATTCCACGTGTAGGGAAAAAAGGACAGATTTCTTGATGTTGGACATATTGTAGGGATATTTATTGGTTATTCAAAATAACGTTTGATTTAAGAAAAATTTTCAGTACAAAAAGTTGAAAAAAGATAATTTCCTTTCAGTGTAACACAAAAAAAGCAAAACAAATCTGGTGATATGGCAACTAAAAAAATTTTTAGCATATGGCAACATTATTATGCAGCAAACAAAATGTATACAACGTAATATACACATACGCTTTGCTTTTTGCACTCACTTATTAACCTAGGTCTACAACTGACATCAAGAAACTTGAACATATAGGCCTTTTAGATAAGTATGACTCATACTGTATGAGCGAGACACACACACAATTTTGTCTCCCCTACACTAATGCAAAAGGCTTAGATGTTAATGCACTTTATGTTACGTAGAGACGGGGGTTTATCTAATTAAAAAGGATTAGCTCTTTATGAGATGTAAAACAGCTGACTATGTATGACATTGTGCTTGTGAACGTTGGGTTGTGTTTGTGCAATTTTGTTGTTCGTTTTAAGTACGCGGTAGAATAATATGACTTAAAAAATAAAATTTCCTTAAAAAAAACAAACTTCACGCATTATTTTAAATTTAACTGTCGTAGGGAAATTTGTAGGGAATATATTTTTAAGTTGTAGGGAAAAAAAGGGATTTTTTTTCATAAATGTAGGGATTTTTAAAAAAATCTCCTGGCAACACTGATTTTAACTGTAGAATATCTTTCCGAAACTGAAAGATTTTTAAACGGCTTACAATCCCGTAAAAAGTGATTTTGATTTTTACACAGTGCACACGAATTTGAATTATATTTATTCACATGATGAGTTTTCACATTGTGAGTTACTTTCTTTTTTTCATGTGATGAATCTCTAATATCCCGCAGACATTCCAAAGTTTGAATTCTTTCCGTCAAGAAAGCATCTAAATCTTTCCAAGAAGACAAAACGAATTTGTCTTTTATACTTTGTTCCCATAGGGTTACAGTGTTGTCTGGAAGCCGCTGAATACAGATGAAAACGATCATAGGATCCCAATTCTCAGTTGGAACGGCATAAATTGACATCGCAGACAAACAACTATTTATACCCCTTTGCAATGCCTTAAGACTCGCACAAGTCTCCTTATCTATTACTGGCAGGTTGAAAATGAGGTTAAGTTGGTTGTTGACTAGCATCCGTGGATTTTCATATGCGTTTTTCAAGTTTTTCCACGCTATGTCAAAACCTTGGTTTGATAGAGGGCATTTCGAAACAATTTCTTTTGCCTCCCCACTTGTTTTACGCAGCAAATGACAGAGTCGCTCAATGTTACTAAGTCGTGAACTGTTCACATATAAAGCTGTAAATAAATCCCTGAAAGCGGGCCAAGCTATATAATTGCCATCAAACATGTCAACATCACAAGGCGGTAACGTCAAATTATGACCTGACATATCCATTTTATTTTCATTTAAACCTATCGAGTTATTCGCTTTTTCATCTAATTGGAGATTATGAATTTCTCGATTAATATTGCCTAAACACGTCACAAAGGACTTGTAAGCAGCACGATATTTACTTGCAACTTCAGAATGATCCGCTTGTTCTAAACCTTTGGCAGGCTTCAAACTATCAATACATTTCTCATGTGTTGCTTTAACTTTTTGACACAAATCTTTTAATTCTTCACTATGAAGTTCTAGCTCAAAAATAGTATGAGTATCAGTTTCTATTTCGTTAAAGCAAGCTTCAAAAGTTATAAGAGCATCCGCAGCTCTAACGATTTTATCTAATGTTGTCGACATAATGTTTTTGGATTTTTACTTGCAAAGTTTAAAGTTATACTATATGTATATATAATTAATTACAAATATGTAAATTAAGTTTTTCGTCACAATGTTTGAAAACCAAATAAACCAATGAAATTTTCTCCAGAATTTAAATTCGAAAATATTCAATTATAATAATAATATTTATAATTAGATATATGAACAATTTAAAGAAAATTTAAATTAATAATTTCAAACAATTGCAATATTAGTCAAACCGACCGACCGTAGAGTACACTTCACTTCACAAGTAAAAGAAAAAATGCCAGCAACAACAA
This sequence comes from Linnaemya tessellans, assembly GCA_951800035.1. NCBI lineage: Eukaryota > Metazoa > Arthropoda > Insecta > Diptera > Tachinidae > Linnaemya > Linnaemya tessellans. Next base: position 35,610,539 of record OX637534.1, read on the forward strand.
GTAACAGAATATTTGGTATCTTTATGTAAATATATGTACGTATATAAATACTAAACGTATATCCACAAAAACAAACCAAATTATTTATACTTAACACGAGATATATGTATGTAATTATTTGCACTTGAAGTTATTATTATTATTCAATTGTCACGGAATGAAATAAATAAAAAGTCCCAAAGGGGAATTGTAATGCGATCAACCACTATGTATGTATATGTGTAAATGGATGTGTGTATATTTTTATTTAATGCACAAATAATTTGGCAATATTCCACACAATTGTTAAAAATTCTAAAAACACGCACTTTAAAATTCAAAAGGTACGCACCTTTTTTTCCAAATAACTTTTAATTAAAATTTAGCGATGAATATATTAAATCCAAATGCAGAACGGCAAATATGGCGATCCTTTTAATTAAAAAAAAGAAGTTATTAAGGCACTTTTTGAATTTTTCTTCCAAAGAATCCGGCTCGTGGGACCAAATGTTTGCGTGAAAAATAGAAATAATAAACAATTGGTTTAAATTTAAAATCAGAGAAGTATTCTCAATTTTATTTATTACCTTTTTATTCGTGTTGAAAAGTATGGAGGTATTTTCTTCTTGTGTGTAACACAACAATTTTTGTAATAAGAATAATTTTAAAACAACAATATAACGAGTGGTTTATTCGTTAAAATCTATGTAAAAACTCCCTCACAAGGATGAAGTAAAAAGTAGCAATAAACTTTAACGAATTACCAACTTATCAAACAAATTATCTTGATTTTCAAATTGAATTTAAACAGCCGACATTAGAAAATATAGCTCAACTGCTCACTCTAGTGCTATTTTGTACTACTATGTAGACACATATGACTCATCATTGCACAGTACTGATGATTGCTTAAACCTGACAACTCTATAAGTGTTTTATTTACAGTGCAAACAAAAAAATCAATTATCAAATTTAATTAAAAATTTTTTATTTAAATATATCCAAAAAAAGAGAAAAGCTTTTTTAAAAATTAAAACAAGCCAGTTACATCTTCTTGATTTACTCGTATTATTTGTTGTTGCAAACGCCTAAAATACCTTTATTTCTGTATATATGGTGCGGTAGTGTCCTAGTATCACACAAATTACAGGACATTGGGACTCTTCTTTGTTCTTCTGAGTGCTGAATTCATCACTGAATTCTTCAACTAACCCGAAAGTATATTGGGAATCACTAATACCTATAAAATAACTTATTATTATAATTTTTATATGTAATATAAAGCAACATGCTTACATACCCTATTTAAGTTTGAAAACTTAGGAATTCATATATGATGGGTCCGCATTTTGAAAACCGAGGCCATAACAAATATTATTAGCAAACAAAAGGCCTCGATGCGAGCAAGTGGGAAATCTTCCACCGTGAGGAGGGCACCTTGATCGTGGTGGGTCTAAGCAAAGCGTCCATGACTTAAATCGAAGAATGAAAAGGGAAGGCCTTCTTTGCCACCTCTGCCATATACATATTTCAAAGTCGGGAAGACCGTCATTGGCTGGTCAGTAAGCCCGACTGAGAATGCAGAAAAAGATAAGGCGGAGTCAAAAGAAAAGGGGGAATCGGAGATCATTGCATCTCAAGAGGACCCCTCACGAGCAGTTGTATAAAGATGCTGCTGCTGCAGATAAACCTCCATCGGAGTAAAACGTTGTGTTCATACAGGAACCATGGACAATTAAGAACAAGATTTCTGGCTTGAACGACTGTAATTATCAACCTTTTTATGCAGAGACCGGGGCTAGAACCAGGGCGTGCATACTATGTCATAAGGGACTAAACTTTCTTTTTTCCCCAGAATTATCAACAACAGACGCCACAACTTTAGTATATGGCAGTCGAAACATGCTGATGGCTTCAGTGTATCTACCCTCGCATAACCCGACACTTCCACTAACGTCGGAATTGTGGTGCATCACATCTTCCGCCAGGAGTAAAGGTAGGAATATCTTAACCCATTTCTTACCGCCGTGTGGTTGAACACACGTTTATTTATTAGCTGTGATGCCAACTCGCATCATCTCTCTTGGAGTAGCATTAATTGCAACAATAGAGGTGATACTTTACTTGAATATCTAATGGCAAATAACCTCTTCACAGTAAATACTGGGAATAAACCAACTTTTATTAACAAAATTAGGGAAGAGGTTATTGATATCACTATATGTTCAGAAAACTTAATTGATGAAATAAGCGATTGGCACGTGTCGGAATCGCATTCCTTCTCGGATCATCGCTATATCTTCATGACTTTAGACCATAGATGATCAAGCTTATCTTGCCCTTTAACGCGTTATAGTAAAGTAAGAAAAGAACAGATTCTGCTTGCGCAGCAAACAAATATGTATACGAAAGAAACAAATATTGTTTCTCTCGCTCTCCTTAGGTTTTGGCTTTTCTTTAACATAGATCAGGGATGGATAACAAGTACTTTTCAATTTTATCTATATTTTGAGTTGAAGGGCTGGTTGCTACTACTCGTATTTTTTGCATTTATAATTGTATTTATTACACAACACAACACACAATATTTTTATTTATTAGCATCGAACTGATGAAAATTTTTTTTACTTTGTAAGCTCGTTTACAATAAATGTTTATTTCAAATAAATATATATTAGCTGATCCAGATCTATATGGCCTGGGTACTCTTTTGTTTTTGCGTACTTTGCTTAGAATTATTTTCATGGTAGAAAATGCTATTTCACAATTATATGTTTTAACGTACCTCCGGCTAATCCGGGTTCAAAGCCGGGGTATACTCAGCCTCACCAGATCCTCTTTTCAATAATGCCTCCAAGACTGAATTTTTTTACTAATTACACCTTTTATTTATTTTTTTGTAGTTTATTAAATAGTTTTTTATTTAGTACAATAATTAAATTTCGACCCATTGCTTACCAAGGCAACATACTCCCTGCCCGTTCCACCTACCCTCCGAATGTAATTCGAATTTTGAATTTGTTGAATGTTATTCAACGCCTAGAACAGAAGATGTGATCTTCTGACTCATGTCGGTGTCACTCCTATGCTTCCTATCTTGAAGGATGTTATTCTACAGGCCGTGCTGGATGTTATCCGGCTTTATGCCCTACCAAATTAAATGTTATTCAACGCCTAGAACAGAAGATGTAATCCTCTGACTCCTGTCTGTGCTACTCCTATCCTGAAGGATGTTATCCTACAGGCTGCGCTGGATGTTATCCGGCTCTATTCCCTACTATATTTCCAATGGTTGTCAACCAAAAGAAAATCCCTAGCTACACTTAGTATTGTTGTCCATTGCCACGTCTTGTTTGCTCGTCGTTCGCACACCGAAAAGCCCTGATTTATCGACATCTCTCTGTTTTGTACCCTCGTTGATGCTTCAGTCGTCGCCTTCGTACCTTCTTTTGTTGTTGTTCTTTCCTCACAACCTCTGCACCCTGATTGCTCAAATATGTACATTTTGTAGTTATATCCACTAATGTTGCTTGTACTCCGGCTCTCTGCCTCTCTTGCCGTTCCGTTGCATTTCGTCTCTTACGGCTTAAAATCTACCACTTTTCTCTTCGTTACTTCTGATCTCCACCTGGAAAGAGAGTAAGTATATTTATTCACCACCGTTGACGATGAGACATTCCCGTTGAGAGGGACTTTATTTAGGCGGGTTTAATCCACCTCTGTGTTTGTGATGAATGTGATTCATCAGCTACCGTGTTGTTGTTCTCCTTTTGCTTGTTTCTTCTTTTTTTTAAGCTACTGTGTAGGCCAAAATTTTTAGAACTTTTGGTCCTCACAATGTGGTACCAAACATTGAATACAATTTGTAGATTTCTGTCTTCAATTTTTTTGATAAACAGAAATTGATTCAAAAGCATTTCCACCTCTGTTAAAAGTAAGCAGAGGTTTTTCTCTGCGCCACACCCAAGAGCAACTGTGTTTATGTGTTAGTGCACATCACTGCTTTAGACCATCCTGACCCTAACCCCATAACATTTAGAAACAGGGCCAAAACGGACTGGTCAAGATTTAGGTCTAGTCTACAGAGCAAATTTGAAAACTATCCACCACCAGTAGCTACTTTAGGGCGCATAGACTCGGAGATAAATAGACTAAGTACTGATATTAGGGAATCATTTGAGGACAGTTCTCCACTCAGATATAGGCGAAATCCAAAAGAAAGACCCTGGATGACGGGTCAACTTATAAATCTCAGGAGAGAAACCAGGAGGCTCTTTAACTAGGCACGTAGGAAGGGACTGGATACATACTGGAAATAATATAAAAGTAAACTTAACGCTTACAATAGAAAAATAAAAGACGCCAAACGAGAATCCTGGAAGCTTTTTTGTGAACAGGTAGACAGCGTTAGTGAAGCTTCCAAAATAAAGAAACTTCTGTCGAAAACCCATACTCAATCTGAGGCACTTGTCGACTCGGAAGGCAGGAGGGCAGAGACGATGGAGGAGTTATTGGGATTTCTTATGGAGGCACACTTCCGCACGGGGCAGATGAATTGTCCGGAAGTGGCATACCCCCCGAGTAATACTGACAATCCAAGGGTAATAGTGAATACTCAAATGGTATGCAAAGCAGTGAAGAGCTTTTCACCCTACAAGGCAGCTGGGCCTGATGGCATTTTCCCGGCCCTTCTTCAGAAAAATATAGACCTAACAGAGGATAGGTTGGCTAATATCTTCACAATCTGTCTTACTAATGCACGGAGGGAGGCCAAAGTTGTATTCATTAAAAAACCAGGCAAGGAAAGCTATGTAGATCCGAATGCTTACAGACCGATTAGCTTAACTTCATTCTTACTGAAAACATTGGAACGGATCGTGGACACAATGTTGAAGGAAAGAATACCGCACAATACAATGAAAATTAAGCAACACGCTTACATTAGGGGCAGGTCTGTTGACACAGCCCTACAGGAAGTTGTATGTCATATAGAGAGAACCTTCGATTTAGGTATGTACACCATGGCTGTATTTATCGATATAGAAGGAGCTTTCAATAATATATCGACCTCAAGCATTATTGACTCGCTAGGCAATTTTGACTTGGACCAAAGATTAACTGCATGGATCAGTCATATGCTTAGGAACAGGAGGATAAGTTGCGAGGTAAACGACACGAAAATAAGAGGGAACTTATGCAGCGGAACGCCACAAGGGGGAATACTATCTCCCTTACTGTGGGTTGTGACCATAAATACCCTACTAAAAACACTATCCAGGAAGGATTTGCTCCCGTCTGCTATGCAGACGATGTAGCGATATTGATAAGGGGAAACAATCCCCGAGTTCTTTGTGGAAGAGCAATAGAGGCACTGAATTTAGCTTTTAACTGGACTACTGAAAGGGGTCTCAATGTCAACCCACAGAAGACGGAAATTTGTTTGCCTACAAGAAAACGGAAGATTGCACGATTGGAATCACCGGTTTTTCGAAATAGGACAATTCAAGTTAGTACAAAGGTCAAATATCTAGGAGTGGAACTCGACTGGAGATTATCCTGGAAGAACCATATAGAAAGCAGGGCAATCAGGGCCCAAAGAGTCTGAACCAATTGCAGAAGGGTAATCGGGTCCAAAGGGGTAAGAGCCCAAAGATGGCACACTGGCTCTATAAGAGTGTGGTAAGACCAATTATGACGTACGCCTCGTTAGTATGGTGGGCGTCATTAGAAAGGAAGGTTATTATCAAACATCTTCAAATAATACAAAGACAGTGCTGTATCGGCATCTGTGGTGCAATAATAACCACATCAACTAAGGCGATAGAAAATATTCTATCAATACTACCTATTGATACACAGGTTAAATACGAAGCAGCTCTGGCTGCTACAAGGCTAATGGTGATGGGTGAGTGGTTGACAAGGGAACACATAACCAAACACCAAAGTATAATACATGTCTTACCCGGGGACAACGCTCGCACTGCACCACCATAACATCAGAAAGGATGGAATGGGAGGATGCAATTGCAACGAACCCCACAACTGACCTATACACGGACGTGTCGAAGATTTGTAACCGATCGGGTGGAGGATTCTATGACATAGGGCGTAACTTTCGTAAATACTTCCGCCTGCCAGATCATAGCACAGTATTTCAAACTGAGATCGCGGCTATTGCGGAAGGGATAAGGTGGTTAAAGGAAATCGAACGGATTGGGATAGCCCTTACTTACGCCCCTCTTTTCAACCTAACCTAACCTAATGTACAGAAATATAGGTATGAATACTTTTTTATCCGTTTTTTAGTCGTTAATCATATATAAGAAAGGGCGGCAAACATATGCTATCGCCGCCTCGCCTAAAGATTTGCAGCCGCTCGACTCAGATCTCTAGAGCTATTTTATGACAAAACAAAAACATACCTGAAAGAGTGCTATTATTTTAAGACTTTTTTGGATGCAGCACAACAACAACTTTTTTAAACTGGTCTAAAATATTATGACTTTATGATAATATGACTAAATAGCACGAAGTGTGAATACCCCAATTATCTTAGCTTACCTTTATGGGCGTTTTCACATTAGCCGGCAACGACACCGACACGGCATCGACGCCGGCACGATTTTTTCGAAGTGCTTAAGGCTGGTTGTCGCATACAGCTGAAACTGAAACTCAAACTGAATTCCATACGTTTGCGACTGAAACTTAATAGCAACTGAATTTAGCAGCTGAATCCGATTTTTCAGTTGCTGTTGACAGGAACTGAATTCAGTACATTAGCAACCGAACTGAAAAAAAGTACTTTTGACTTATTTTCAGTCGCTGTCCGACTGAAATGTAATTTTTGACATGTCAAATTTGAAAACTATCACTTTATTTTGTTTGAATGAATATTCACCATGCATTTTTTTGTAAAATTTAAATAGCGCGTATAAATAGTTGAAAAAAAAACGTAAACAAAGCCGACAAATTACATTTGCTTTGATTCAGTTTCAGCTGTATGTTGCAACCCACGCAACATTCAGTTGCTGTTTTAGAACTGAAAAAGTAAGAACTGAAACTTAAAAAAATTCAGTTTCAGTTTTAGTTTCAGTTTCAGCTGTATGCGACAACCAGCCTTTACACATTACACGACACGACACCGACATGCAGTTGTTGCTTGTCAATCGAAGAAATATCATCATGACTGGGGAAAACAAATTGTATTTGCTTTATTTGTTATATTTAAGGCGCAAAAAACGAAACAAGCAAAGAAAGTTTTGGGTACATCCAATTATAAAGTTGAGATATTTAGAGGGTTCCTTTTACACTCTATTTGAGAAGTTGGCTAATGACGAATGGGTTTTGACTCCACTAATTCAATTAGAGTGACAATGTCATATTTGGCCATTTTTATTAAATTTCACTTAAAAACTTTCGCGCAATAACACAACAAAAATATCACATTACAAAAATATAAACAAATGTCGTAGACGACATCAGTGGAGAGCTTGCTTCCCGCCGACATGTCGTCGCCGGCAACGACATAAAACCGTCGTGTCGGCAAGTGTGAAAGCATGCCCATATAATTGTATGCATTTTCGCTCCCACTGATGTCGTTGCCGGTGTCGTGTCGGTGTCGTGCCGGCTAATGTGAAAACGCCCTATTTCTGTATTTTCCATGCGGTGGTTTTCTAGCATAATAAATCACAGGACTTTGATAAATTTGTTCATTTAGGTGCTGAGTTAATCACCGAACTTTTCCATCCTCAAAAATATATTGGTAACCACTACACCTGCACAAATAACTTTTTATTATAATTATGTGTAACTTTAAACAATTGGGGCATTCACACTGTAGTCATAAAGTCATGTCATAAAATAATAGCACTAAAAATATGACTAGTGTGAACAACCTGTCATAGCATAGTATGATATTTCAAACATCGATCAGCTGATAAGATAACAACACATTTGTAATTAACTGTTGTCAAAGCAGAAGAACATTAATACAATTAAAGATGAATCGTCTAAAAACTCCATTTCTATTTAAAATTATTAAATTTGTCTTCTGGTGCACAGGAATATCTAAATAAATTTTTATGTATAAACTAAAACAGCTGGTGCCTTGATATGAGCTGAATACCTTTTTTCTTGCAACGTCATACGGGAAAACGTACAGTGGCTGCCAGCTACGTAAGTTAAACGAGAAAGATTTTTTACTTGTATATATATAGTTTTTGCGATTTAGTTCTCTTTTATTTTTTTGTGTTATATTAATGTGATTTAATGTACAGACATATAAGTATGAATAATTTTTTAGTCGTGAATCATATATAAGTAACGGCGGCAAACACATCTATCGCCGCCTCATCTAAAGATTTTCAACCGTTCGACTCATATCTATAGCTACTGTATGACAAAACAAAAACATACCTGAAAGAGTGCTATTATATTATGTCATTTTTGTATGCAGCACAACAACAACTTTTTTAAACTGGTCTAAAATATTATGACTTTATGACAATATGTGAATACCCCATATAATGTACTTACATATCATATTTATTCATTCAAATCTAAAGGATTGCGTTCTTGAAATCACAACACCACAAATAAACAAAAAGTGAATTAAAAATATTGGCAAAAATTCAAAAATTGTCAGTCATATGTTCAAGAGTGTTAGTGAAGAAGTTCTGTTTGTATTAGTTTCAGTCATTCATTCATCTTGTAGGGAAAATATCTGATGAATTTTTTCGCACACGCACTAACACATTTCACATATTGTTGCGGGTGCCCTGGCGTATGTAGGTGGCATCAGGCAGCTGCTAATTTTCACAATTTTGTCCATATGGATTGCAGGATGATGCAGTACAATGATAGGCAATGTTTTGTCCTGCAATACGTATTTTTTGATAAGCAATGTCCACCGTGAATGTAGCCCACTCATCCAAGGAAAGGGGTTAATAATAAAATAGTTATTGGATGCACAATTTTCTCTGCATGTGCTTGCCAACAGAATATTTAGTAAAAAGGAAACATCTGACAGCAGTAAACAGGGATGTTTTGTAAAGTGAAGAATAACAAAAGGTTGGCAATGTGGTACAGGTATGCCATTGAGATAGAGATGGGTCATTCATGAATTAGTTATAGTAAAATATAGAACGGTTTTTTTTTAATGCGTACTATACAAATAATGCGAAAATTTTTAAAATAGGTTACAATCGGTTACCTTGCTATTTTTGCTGCAGACTGGGTAGTGAAAGGTAGGGTCTTAACACCATGTGGGGTAAAACGCGGTCGAAAGATAGAGAATTAAGGCCTTGGAAGAGAAGCGAACTTTTAGCGCCAAAGGGCACGCCGGAATCTGGAGTTAAAACGTATCCAGTAATAAATAGAATTAATAAATAAATAGGTCCAGGTTGAGGGAATAAAAAAATGTAGCGGAACAATTTATTTAGGTACTAGGTAGGTTAGAATAGGATAAGATGAGACAGGTAGATATTGTGTAGGTATTTTATTTGTAAGGGACAGTTAGGGCAGCGAAATCACTAGGCTTATAAATAGTAAAAAGTAACTAGAGGGAGAGTCTGAAAACGTTTGTTGAAGGCAGTACATCTTGCATATCTTCATGAATAAAGCTTAAAATATAAGATTGTTGAAGGCAGTACATCTTGCATATATTCATGAGTAAAGCTTAAAAATATAAGATTGTTGAAGGCAGAATATCTGCCCTATATATATCAAGGCCGGAAAATTGAAGAGTGTTGGATGCGTATATCTTGCCCATATGATTGGTGAAGACGGAAAATTGAAATACATCTTGCCTAAGTTCATTTGTGAAGCCGAAATTGGAGGATTCAGTTGGGGATTATTAACGGAAGTACATCTTGTCCAAGTCCGTGTGGTAAGCCGAGAATAAAACACAGAAGGGCGATTGGCGGAATAGGGCAGCGAAGAGTGGATTCAACGGGGGTAGTCCGAGGGAACCTGAATCTTGGTGAAGTCAGGGATGCGACATAACGAAAAGCGTAAACCAGCTAGGTAAAAGGTTCCGAGTTAGAGAAGACGTACTTGGTGATAGCTGACGAGCAACAAAATAAAAAAGGTATTTATGAATCCATTTCAAACTTATCGTAAGAAGAAAACACATACAAAGTGTCACCATAAAACAAAGGCAAGAGGTTTATTTAAACAAAAGAAAGAAAACGACATCGCCTTTGCTATGTAAAGCTGCAGAAATAAAGCAAAAGATATTTAGAATCGATAAAACTTATGTTAAAGAAAATATTAAATTAAGCTAAAGTAGTGAAGTGTCTTGTGAAAACATTGTGTGTATCGTGAGTGTTAGTCAATGTTTAATATTAAGTAAGACTCGCATTAAGATTGAGGTTTAGAAGTAAACGGATTTTAAAATATTAGGTATTGTTTTGTGATAGGGCTCAAATTTGTCGCGACAACGCGATAATAAGGTGCTAGTGAGCATAGTGAAATTTAAAATTCATGCTTCAGGGAGCTCCTTTAAGCGAGGAAGTTATTCGAACGCGAGTCCCGAATTGGGAATGAGTGAAATTTAAGCGCTAAAGAGCTAGGTTTTTGTTCACGTATTTGACCTATTATTGAGGTTGTTTGAATGTTTTTCTTTTGCGTGTTATTGAATCTAATATAATTTCGCTTATTTTAAATTAGTAGGTAGATAATATATGAAGAAGCTATTTTGTATTATTTTTCCTACGAATATTTGTTAGTTATAGAGTATAGTGTAAATAAAATGTATAAATTTGCCTGAAAAAAGGAATGCCTAATAAAATGTCGGTTTAATTAAAAAGGTAATGGCAATGCTGAAGCGGTAAGTGATCTAAGGCGGTCAGGCTGGTTCTGGGTTACAGAGGTAATGGAACAGGAATTTCCTGCAACATGGTTGGGTGGGCACTAGAGAGACAAACATCCGGTCTCATGAGTTGTGTGTGGTGTATTGCAGGTAGTGCTTTGTGTTCTTAGAAATAATTAGTGTGCGTTAGATTGCCGGAAGACAGGGTTAGGACCTCCTGAGACAGATGAGCTAGTCAGGAACGTCGTCGGTCCATGCAGTACGTAACAATATAACACAAAATTTGCTTTAACAATTCCCACTTAGTTTTGACATTAATATATCTGACAGCTAACGGCCCTTTTTACAATGTATGATTAAATTATCTTCACCGAAAAATTAGCTAATTGACACTTTTCCTAACAGGCACTTTTTAACCGATGGTTACCCATTTGCGTTTCACCATCATTTAGTTACTAAACCAGTGTATTCTGTATTTAATATGGCAACATTTGAATTTTGTGTTTACGAAAAATAGTTAATGAAAGAGTTAAATGAATTCTAGTTTTGTCATTTGTAAAAAGGCGGGCTGCAGTGTTTCTTAGCAAAAATATAAAAAAAACTTTTTCAAATTTCGAAATTGAAAATACTTAAAAAAGATTCATTCATTTTATTTCGAATTTATACTCATTTTTATTTCAGCATGTAAATCTTTTTCTAAATTCTTCACTAGGTAAAGAGAAATGATTTCGACGTTCAAGTACTATTTTTCATCTTAATTCAATTTTAATTAAACAGATTTTAATTTAAACTCGTCGAGTTTTCTTTTTCGTCTGTGGATTTGTTGGTAATATTTAGATCTAATAAAACAGAATGCAACGGTAATTTTCTGTGCAATTTTTTTTTCATTCTCTTCTTATATATTCTTATTTTGAATAAGCAGTAGTTATATGGGATGTTCAATCCAAAGCGGCAGCATGTCAATGTTAACTTTTCAATCATTTCACCAGCATTCTTGGATGCATTGTCCATGGCAGTCATACAAGAAGACTGCTGAGCATGCTCCCTCTTTCATTGTGTAGCAAATAAGGGAAGCTAAAGAATATTCCAAATAACTTTGAACAACATCAGCATCCAAAGAATCGTAGATGGCCAATTTGTCCGACTTCCACGACTGGCGCACAGAAAATGGGTAATTGAGTACACTTCTACGATACTACCGATTTAAACCTATTATAGACAATTTGTCCCTCGGTGAAGTCATAACCGCACTTGAGAACTTCATGAGCAATACGAGTAGCATCCAATAATGTGGGGGGCAAACGGACGACTTCATTGGCTACCATCAAAATGTTTTTGCTGTATAAGCGTGACAAGATACCACGAAACTTGTCGGCGACGCAAATTATTTTAGTGTTCGATTCATCCTTAGCCAACTCGCCTCGAATATAACGAGCAACACCAGTGTGAGCTGCACCGCACAATCCACGATCTGAAGTCATGGCAATCATCAGCTTTTTAGGTTCGGCCTTTTCGTCTGTCTTAATTTCAGTTTTTTCAAAGAATTGCTGAACTCCAACGCCATATGGGCGGGCTGCTTTCAATTCACGTTCTGCACGGGAGTATTTAGCAGCTGACGCCATCTTCATAGATTGCGTAATTTTCTGAATATTTTTTACAGACTAAGCGAATATTATTAAAATTTATTGGAATTAATAAATATTAAAATATATAAGTGTTGATTGTAATTTTTCCTCATTTTGTTTTCTTTTTGAAGTGGCAATTAGTATACTAACCAGAAAAATTTATTCGGTTAAATTTAACAGCAACTTGTCGGTTAAGATGTGTCAGTTAAATTTTAATCCTACATTGTGAAATACAATTTCAGCTAATTGTCGGTTAAAGTGTCAGTTAGCATTTAATCACACATTGTGAAAAGTGCGGTAAGATGTATAAAAACGCAGAGTTGCATGGGTGCGTGAAAATTGTATAACATGGCAGCCACACTCAGGGCACACTGATACAGGTAGGAGCGATAGCCCATACGGTAATTTTGTTTTTGGGAGAAATTCTAATACAAACGTCAAAATTTCTTTACATATTTACATACATACAAAATTTAAAAGCAAATGTAGAAACAAACATGTATATTTTGTTTTTGTACTTTTTCGTTTTGCTTTGCTCTACACAATTAATTGTGACGTTTGAATTAGAATTCACAAAAACAAAATACATGTAGGTTTTTATTTTTGTAAAACCGCTCCTACCTGTATCAGTGTGCCCTGGCCACACTTTAAATTTTTACACTCTCATTTTTTACTATCACAGCAAAATTTTAGTGCGTCAGTTAAATTACAAACTGTGGTAGTAAGAAGGTTATCGGAATTTAAAAGAATTGTGTCTTATTCGATGAAATTGTGTTTATAAAAATTCTTGTGATTATTTTTTATAAAAAATGGGAATAAAATTAATATATGTATATGTTTAATGAAATTTATTTGTTGGTGGTCAAGCAATGTCCAAGGTAGCTTTACTAAGTACCCCCATAAATACAACAATTAACAGCACCAAAAACCACACTTATTTTGTTGCTAGAACCTCCCTCTCAAAAAGAAATGTCATTTTATTGAAAATATTGTGAACAATAATAATGGGTGATTCAAGTAGAGATACTTTTTTCAATAGCCTTTTTTTGACAGATCACGTGTGAGTGGTCTCATGCTCTCATGTTATTTATGTTCAGTATTGTTTGGCATTTCATAATGGAAAAACTTACGCCTGAACAACGTTTACAAATCGTTCAACTTTATTACGAAAATTCACGTTCTGTGAGAAATGTGTTTCGGGCACTTCGCCCAACTTATGGTCAACATAATCGGCCTACTGAGAGTACTATTCGCAACACCATCACCAATAGAATAGAATAGACCACGTCCAGCACGCTGTGAAGAAAATATAGCAGCCGTAGCTGAGAATGTACACGAAGACCGTGGAGAGTCGGTTTGGCGCCGTTCGCAGCAACCCGGACATAATAACCGACTATTTGATGTCTGAAATTGAAGCTCGTGATCTTGGCGACGTTTGGTTTCAGCAAGACGGCGCCACTTCCCACACATCGTATTAATCAATGTATTTATTGAGAGATCATTTCGGTGAGCACATAATTTCATGTTTAGGGCCGGTCGATTGGCCACCAAGATCGTGTGATATCACACCGTTAGACTTTTTCCTGTGGGGATATGTAAAGTCTAAAGTTTATGCGGACAAACCCGCTTCGATTCATGCCTTGGAGGAAAACATCACGCGTGTCATTCGCCAGTTACCATTTGAAATGCTCGAACGAGTCATCGAAAATTGGACTCAACGGATGTACCAACTGCGACGTATAAACGGCCAACATTTGATAGACATAATCTTCAAGAAATAAATGCCAAAGAGTGTTCTTTCAAATGATAATAAACATTCTCCATTAAATTTGAATTTTTTGTGTTTTTTTCTTTAAAAAAGTAGGGAACCTCGAAATGGATCACCCCTTACTGACAAAAGGCAGCAAATGTTCCTGTTTTGGATTATCTTTATTAAATTTTTATAATACATACAAAGTATATCTATATCAAGTATATGCAAGAGCACAGCTGACTAAAATTTTTTTCAGTTTTTATATGAACGTATGTCAAAATTTGTTTACTTTTGTAGCGAGCCATATTTGTTTATTCGTTGAAAAAATAATTTTGTAAAATTGTGAAAAACATTATTAATTCAACAAAAGTAGCAAAAAAGAATTGTTGTGGAAAAGATTTTTGTGAAAAAGTGTATTGTTTAAGAAAAGTAACAAAAAGAAATTGTTTTAAAAAAGTTCTATGCGAAAAGTATTTAAATTTTTGGAAATAATTGTGAACAAAACAAAATAAAATAAAAGAAAATTTCTGACATAAGATATTAATTTTACACAAACAAAATGTACGGTGGATTTTGTTTTTGTACTCTTGCGACTACTTGATATTGATATACTTTGAATACATACATAAATTTCTTATCTATATATGTAAATATAGAATTAGAGAATCGTAATTGAAATGTGGTAAATACATAATTTTTAATTCGGCTGCCTAAGCTGCCTTGGGCCACACGTGTTTTCCTTGTTTAAAATATATCGTGTTAAAAGGAATTAAAATGCGTTTTCCAAAGAAGATACTTATATTGAATCCAATTAATGTTTGGAAAAAATAAAGTGTTTAATTTTCCAGTATGAATCTGGGAAGCCACTCAATATATAACGCGTAGGGCTGCTCTTCGTAAATTTCAACCGATATTCGCAAAGATGACTGGACGATACCGAGCTATAAAAGATTTTCGTAATTTGGAGAGGCGTTTGGCAGAATTTCCTGAATTGAAAATTTACCATGTCATCAAAGAACGATACCCTACGTTTATACATGCTATAAAAGACTTGGACGACTTCCAACTTATATCTACAGATAAAATGGGACACGAAGAAGAAAATGAAATGGATTTATAGTTATTAGAAAAAGACGGAGACTCCAAGCGTGGGCTGAAAATGAGGCTGGAAGCTCAAGAAATATCTCGTCTACAAAATCTTTTTAAAGGCCTTAAAATGTTTATAAACCCCAATTTGTTGAATCTAATCGCGATGCGTACATACCTCCTTAAGACAAATCTTAACATGAAGAAGTACATAATAATGAAGATGTATGTATTGTACATGCATGTGGTATTTTATAATTAATTAAATGTTTTGTAAAATTCTTAATAAAAGAATACAATGAATGAAGTTTCTTAAGTTGGAATTTATTATAGGAAATGCTTGCGTTCCTGTAAACGAGACAATATTAATGCTTCTTTCTAAGAGAACGTTTCGGTTTAGATAGTTCTTCTTTTTGTAGACTCTTGAAGAAGTTTTCCATTAACACTTTCTAGCTCGTCTACAAGCATTTCCTAATCAATCGCGCCTTTATAATAATCATCAACTTACAGGTGATGGCGGCGGGTGTTCAGGATCAATACCACCATGTGGCGGGTATCCAGATTCTAATGCGCTTAACAGATGAGCCAAATGATCATGTGGTATTTTCAAAATTTCTTCCAAACCAAAATGTTGCATATCCCGTTCGAGTATACGTATGGATCCACCACCAATTTCTTGACCATTCAGAACCAAATCATAAGCTTCAGACCATAATTTTACAAGATCTTCTAATTTGGAATTAACGAAAGCCTCCACGTCCTCCGTGTGCGGTGCTGGAAACGGATGATGTACACTTTCCAAGTTACCTGGGCTCAGGGATTTGTTCAAACATTGGAAAATCAATAACCCACAAAAATTCATTTTCGTAATTTTTACATATTTTGCCATTTCTGTTAAAAAGTTCATTGGAAAAAGAACACTTTGTAAAGCTTATAAACAAACTTTTGACAGTAAGCTTATTTGTAAACAATAGACATCTGCGCTACTGATAAGAAGTTTTTAACTTTTCAAAACTGTGGTTAAAGTCTACTGATGATTTGGTAAAGCCCCAATGAAATGCATATAGACATTGCTTGACCACCAACAAATAAATTTCATTTAAAATAGTATTGTGACAACACATTGTCAAATAAAAATTTCATAATAAAAATTAATAATATTTTTACAAACTAATAAATAACTTAAGATCTACTTCTTGTGGCCGTGATATTGATGTTTTTGTGGCGCTGCAAAAGAGATCAGAATGGCTAAAATAAACAAAAAACAAACACCAATTAAACAACATCTAATAAGTTTTACCTACTATTTATTATTTATATTATCTAACTTTACCTTAACATTTGAGATTTTGGTGAGCTTTTTGTAGAGATTTGTGATTGTTGTTTGTTTACTTAGGTGGTGAGTTCTCCCTTGAGTTACTCCACTCGTCCGGAAATATTTTGGATATTACTAATGGTTGTAAAAATAACTTATTATTGTAATTGTTATTTGTGATATTAAATAATATACTTATATGTCTTATTTCACTAAAAATTCACGATTTGTTTCTTGATATTGTTTATATATTTGATTTCTTTTCTATAAAAAAAACAATTAAATGAAAACTAAAATTGAAAACAAAATGTATTGTCGAAATTTAAGAAATGTCAGCCTTATGTTCAAATGGGTTAGTGAAAATGTTTTGTGTGTGTTAGCACAGTTGCCGTAGTTGGTAACATTCTACCAAAATTGGTAATTTTCTTTAGGGTTGGTAACTTGGTAACTTTGTTTTTAAGGCTTGACAAACTATCAAATTATTGCTTTTCTTTTATAATTTTTCCGCATTACTCAACACTGAGATAAAAATCATTAAAAACAACTGTGTGAATGTGCGCCAAATTGTTCAACGGCGTAATATGCAAATGTCATTATGTTTGGTCAGCAAAAGATTATTTTAAATGACTGCAATATTAAATAATTTATTTAAATTATATACGGAATTCGTAGGCATAATGAATTGAAATATTTATTTATGTTCTAAAATGAATTAAAACGTTTTATGTTATGTTTTTTATTAATAAAAGTTGTTGTTTTTATTATAATATAAATATAAATTTATGTTTTTATAAAAAAAATTTTTGGTAACTTTTTGGTAACATTTTCGGAAAATTTTGGTAGAAATTTGTTTTACTCAGTGGCAACCGTGTGTGTTAGTTCCAGTCATTCATTTTTTGTAGGGAACCCTGCAGGAGGGTAAGCGTTAATTGTCTTTGAGCTACTGGTACGATTTCTAGTATAGCGAGCACTAGTTCAAAAGGTGATTAAACATATACAGAAAAGTACTAGTACTTCAAGTAGTTCATTTGTAGATTGATTTGACTTGTAGAATTTCATATTACTTTCTGATCATGTTTTAAAGCGAATTGCTAATTCGCATTTTCATTTATTATACCCTTAACAAAAAAGTGAAATAGTATATATGTATAGGTTTGTCATTCCGTGTGTAATTTCTTCGATATGCACATGGGACCCCATAAAGTATATATATTCTGGATCCTTATGAATAGCGATGACGATTGAGCGATGTCCGTCCGTCTGTACGTGAAATCGGGTTTCCCAAGCCCCCAGAAGAGCCTTCGTTCTTGGACCGTTGGATTGGAAATGAACTTAAGTAGAGTGCTATTGAAATTCAGAAAGATCCGAAGTATGGTTCCAGAGCTGGGAAGCTTACACCTATTTCTCGACGCAAAATTTATACCAAAAATCAATTACTTTTTTTAATGTTTGTAAATTAAACCTATTTCGTGCTTTAGGAAGCCTCAATGGTCTATTAAAAACTAAAAAAATAAAAAAAAATTTTCCAAGGGTGGGAGAAAAATTTTTTTTCGGCCTATTCCGTGTATGTAATAACTAAAATTGTAAACAAAAAAATTTTTTAATTCAAATTTTGCTTCCAGGAGTGGGAAATTGCATATTTTTTATACGTGAAAGTAATCAAAAAGGCAACTGATGTTGTTGTTGTTATTTTTTTTTTTGCTAACTAAAACTGTCTTAAAATTTAGGAAGAACAAAATTGGTATCAAAATTAAAAAATAAAATTTTGAACCCAGGAACAAGTGCAATATTTAATAGTACATGAAAGTGACCAAAATGGTTAAAAATTTGAAATTTTTCTTAAAAAAATATTACATTATACCTTATGAAGCGTTGCACTGATAAAAAAAACAAAAAATTAAAATTTCCCTTCCAGGGTTGGGAAAATGAAAGTTTTTTTGGTACATGCAATATTTTGTAGTACATGTAAAAACTAACATGGTTGCAAAGTTTGAGTTTTTCTAAAACAAAACTACTTTATACCTCATGTAGATTTGCATTGATAAAAAAAATTTATAAATCAAAATTTCGCTTCCAGGGCTGGGAAATTGAAATTTTTGACGTTGTTTTTTTTTTGCTAAAACTATTTGCTATTTTAGGTAATGGTATCAAAAATGTCCAAAAAAAATCAAAATTTCGAATCCGGGGTTGGACAAGTGCAATATTTTATAGTTCATGAAGGTAACCACAATGGTTAAAAATTTTTCTTAAATAATACTACTTCATACCTCATGAAGAGTTGCATTGGTAAAAAAACAAAATTAAAGTTTCACTTCCAGGGTTGGGAAGTTTAAAGTTTTTTTGGTACATGCAATATATTGTAGTACATGAAAGTGACCAAAATGGTTGCAAATTTCAAGTTTTTCTTAAATAAAACTATTTCATGCCTCATTAAGTGTTTCATTGGTAAAAAAAATTAAAATTGCGTTTCCAGGGTTGGGAAATTGAAATATTTATTCTGCATAAAAGTAACCAAAAAGGCAATTGACGTTGTTTTTTTGCTAATTAAAACTGTTTTATATATCAGGAAGAAGAAAATTGGTATTAAAATCTTAAAAAATCGAAATTTCGTCTCCCGGGTTAGACAAATGAAATATTTTATGGTACATGAAAGTGACCAAAAAGTTTAAAAATTTTAATTTTTTTGTCAAGTAAAACTATGTTACACCTCACTAAGAATTGCATTACTAAAAAATAAAAATTTGCTTCCAGAGTTGGAAAATCGATATATATTTGGTACATAAAAGTACCCACATAAATTCCAAATTTTGTGTTTTTAGTGAATTAAACCTATTTTATTTATCAGAAAATTTTAAATTAGTATCAAAAAATTAAAAATTCGGTTCCAGGGTTGAAAAATCGAAATTTTTTGGTACATACACTTGGTACCCACATAAATTTCCAATTTTGGTTTTTTTTGTGAATTAAACATATTTTTAACTTAAAAATTCTGTTCCAGGGTTGGAAAACTGACATTTTTTGGTACATAAAACTAACCATATAAGTTCCCAATTTTTGTTTTTTTCAGTGAATTAAACATATTTTATGTTTCGCTAAGAATTAAATTGGTATTAAACATTTTAAAAACTAAAAATTCGGTTCCTGGGTTAGAAAATCGACATTTTCTGATTCATTAAAGTAACCATATAACTTGCTATTTTTGATTTTTATGATGAATTATACATACCTATTTTATATATCAGGAAGAAAAAATTGGTTTTAAAAACCAAAAGAATCTAAAGCACGATTCTACGGTTGGACAATTAGCACTTTTTGAGATACATGAAACGGATTTTTTCTTTTTGTTTGTAAATTAAACATATTTAATATTTTTGAAAGACGTTCAGAGGTATTAGAAATAGCTTCCTAGCCGAAAAATTTAAACGAAAAGAATTACATCTGTGAAGGGTATTTAAGATTCGGCACAGCCGAATATAGCACTTTTACTTGTTTTATTTCTAATTGTTACAATTTTTAAACAAATTCAAATTTGATACAAAGAAAAGTATTAGAAGACTTTGCCACCTGCATATCAGTTTATTTATTCGATAATTTATGTAAGTAAGCCGAAGTTTTCTTGTGTGTTAAAAAAGTGACATTTTAAAAAAAATGAAAAAAATTTTAACTTTAAAATTTTTCAAACGTGTTTTTTTTTAATATTTATGTTCATATGTAAAATCAGCGATCTTTTTTAAAATAATAAAAACTGATATGTGACGCGCAAAATAAAAAGGGACCTAAGGGTAAAAATCGGTTTTGTTCAGGAGAGCCATTTTAAATACGTGTATCTTTGGAGAGCCATTTTAAATACGTGTATCTTTGGTTTACCATCACTTCGGATCGGTCTCATTCGATGCACATATGTTGTCCACATCAAAAAAAAGTGAAAATTTATTTTTTTTACCTTTAGGTCGCTTTCTCTATGCGCTGTCACATATATATATATATATATATATATATATATATATATATATATATATATATATACATATATATATATATATATATATATATATATATACATATATATTGTATGTTCATTAGTGTTTGGTATATGGTGGAGTACCAAACGTAACTCAAGCGTACAAGGTGCTAGTGGATTGCGTGTGCTCTGAAGGAACTTTCCATTTCCTCTTATAAACTAAGAATTGATGAACCAAAAATTGGTTTTAAAGGCAAAGATTTAACAAAATTCATTGGGTTTAAAAAACCAATAAATTTAGGGATTTTTTTATATATAAACCAGAAATTATACTAGTACTCATCTAGTACTAGTATCCCCCTAGTTTCCATCTAGTACAGGCATGCTCAGTACGAAGAACGTATTTTTCACTCGAAGTCACACGTATTCTTATTTTCTTTTATTTTATTCTTCTCTGAGAACAATTTTTTCTCATTTTACCCATACACAATGGGAGATATTCCGTACGTTGTATGAAAAAGCATTGTATGCTAAGGAATTAAAATGAAAAAATGCGTTTTTCTTTAGAAAAATATACTATTTTATAAAAAAATCTTCCATAAATGTGAAATAATTAAAAATAAAATGCATTTTTCTATAGAAGAAATAGATTTTAAATAGAAAAAAATTGGTTTTCAATAGAAAAAATTTTTTCGGTTTGACTTTTCCTTGTCTTATTCATTAAGTTGATATTGCATCGAAATTTATAAGAATTAAGAGCTATAACGAAGGTAGCTAAATATTAATGAAGATAGGGGAGACTACAACTCACTTTTTACAGAAAATTTGTCAGATGCTGATATCTGTAAAAAAAAATATTGGAACTACTATGAATTCATTTTAGATAGGCCAATTTTTTCAAATACATCTTAAATTAATTTAATTTATAACTTCAATTTTCCCAAAAATGTTAAATTATATATTACAAGCAATTATATATTAGTTATATTCAAATAGGTAATTTTTATAAAATTTCTTTGAAATGTTTCTGATTTTTGCTTCTACTTATCTTCACTTCAAGTTCAATAAATGTTTAAGCTTTTGTTGCAATTTCGCAACAAAAGTATGTTTTTTAAGTTTATTGAAGTCAATTTGTGTCGCTGTTTTGAACAAATGAATTTCAAATCTGAAAAGATTTGTTCACAGAGATAAGTAGAAGGAAAATCCTCGGAATCCAGATTTTTCCAGAATTCGATATTATTAAACTGTTCAGGAGCATTAAGTTCACTTCGAAGTATTATCAATTCTGTCTGGATATCCAACTCATATACCGAAATATCGCATGTAAAAGGATTAATGAAAATATCCACCAATGGTTGGACACTTTCAAAATCCTTAAATCTATCATTTAAGTTGTAGAAAAGCGTTCGAAATATATCTAAGTACTCATGTTTTCTAAAGTATTTCTGCTTTTCGTAAACAGTCTGCATTTTTGGGAAAATAGAAAAGTCGTTTATTAACAAAAATATCTTTGTTTTAAAATCGCTAAGTATTTTTGTTAATTTGGTGATACATCTTTCTTTTCCCTGAAGTTCAAAAAAAGCCAGATCTAAAATAAAATCATAATTTTTCAAAAATTCTCTCTCAGGTATTACAATATCTTCCATTTCTAAAAACTCCAGAACTTTTGCCCTAATCTCAAAGAGTCTGTTAAAGCATTTACCACGACTTAAGCTCTTGAAGCTTTTAGAAATCTTACGAACTTTCTATGAGTAAGGGGGTGGTGGCCTCCCCGTATTCTATTAATTATTCTTTCAGCACCCTTCATGGTCGGATGGTCAGAAATAAACTTCGATCCGAGAGCAGCCTGATGAATAATGCAGTGGAAATTGTAGGATTCAACTTTATTGGTATTCAGTTGACCTAAAAGTCCTTCATGCTTACCCGTCATTACGCTAGCGCCATCGGTACACACCCCCGCTAATTTTTTTACGTCAACCGTAGACAGAAGTTTGTCGGATATGACATCAAATAACAACTTACCTGTCACGTTGCCGTAAAAAGTTTCTACAGAATACATTGTCTCAAAAACTTGATAGTCGGAGTAAACACAGCGGACACAAATGACGAGTTGGCACAGATCATTTATATCTGTGCTCTCGCCAACACAAAATGAAAAAAATTTACACTTTGAAAGTTTTTCTCTAATTTGAGATTGTACATCTGCTCCTAATTTCAAAGTGCGCCGGGTAATGCTAGGTCGGGATAAAGGAACAGTTCCCAATAAGGTTCTTTGGAAATTAAGTTTTTCTAAAACCTTTAATATAATAGCCTTTATGTCTCCATCAGAAAATGGTCTTCCCTTCCTAACAATGTCAAATCTAATCAATTTGGATAATTCAAACCTAAGGTTTCTATCTACTTTTATTTCCTCTTTGTCCTTTTTATGCTCTTCATCAAACCACAATTTTAATTTAAAAAAAAAAAATCTTTTTAACCATAAATTGTGTTTCTCTTTCTTCTCCTTCATATCTATTAAACTCATTATGAAACGTGTCATAATGACTCCTTAAAACACTCGTTTGTACGTAAATATATACATTTGTGTAATATAACAAAGCATTTAATATATGTATATTGTAATATCAGTCGCAAAGCAGCTCTGAGTCAGTCAATATGAACCCTACAAGAACACTACCGAACATTTGACTAGTCATTTGTTTGATAGTGCTGAGGGCTTAATACCTCATTGCCTATACAAAACTTGCTATCATTTTCTTAAGGGCAATATGAAAAAACTGATATATACAATTATATACATGTGAGCTTGCATCTCTGTCGTACTTATTAATTCTGCCGACATTAGAAAATATAGCTCAGCTGCTCACTCTAGTGCTTTTTTGTATCAGTTTGTCAGGCACATATGGCTCATCAGTTGATTGCTCAGTACTGAAGAATCAAATGACTACTCAAACCTGACAACTCTTTTGTTTTGTTTGTATTCTTCAGTACAAATAAAAAAACAATTATCAAATTTAATTCAAAATTTAATATTAAATATTTACAATAAAAAGATATTTACAAATAAAAGATTTTAAAAAGGAAAAACAACACTTAACAGCTACTTCTTGATTTAATCGCATTGTGCAAAGGGATGAAAATGCCTAAAATGAAGCAAACAATAAATATTAAGCCAACGAGATTTACCTACATAGAATATATGTTTTAGTTTACCTTCGTTTCTGGGTTTTCGGTGTAATAACTCCTCAGTTTCCCACAGTTGTGCCATAGTTATTACGTGAATTGTTTGCTTGCGTGTCATGTTCATTGATGAATATTTCCACTGCCCGGAAAATATCTTTCGAATCACAATTGCCTATAAAACATGTTCTTGTTATTACAATTTTTATTTGTAACTTTAAACAATATACTTACTTGTCCTATTTATGCATATGAGATTGATTTCTTATTTGATTTGCAACATATTTTGCACAGACATAAAATAAACAAATACGAATTAAAAACTAAAATTAAAAACTGAAAGTATTGTCAAAAATTCAACAAATTTCAGTCATATATTTATTTAAGTGTGTTGGTTAAAATGTTGCATGTGTATTTGTTTTAGTCATTCATTTCTTGTAGGGAAGCCTCGTTGGCAATTATTTTTTAAGTGCAGCCAGACCACTGATCGAACTCTTTCGAGAGTTTTGCGTTCACTCGCACTAGTTAATTTCAACACTTCAGATAACTGTATAGTTTTACAGTTCTTCTGAGATATATTCCGTGGATAACTACGTTGCTACTTCCTATGTGAAGGCATAGGTCGTGTACAGTCAGTCACAGTAACGGAAAAATACCGGTTAACAACATCCCCGACATATGGTCTTAGTCACTCGGTCGGCATCTGTGCACCAATACTTTACAAATTTACTTTGTAAAGCATTCTACGAAGGATAAGGATATGTTGTAATATGGAAAAAATGTGTCCAGTTTATTAAATTTATGGCAAGGGATGACTCATTATCCTATTAGTTGTGTATGTTGGTGTTTTTGATACCTCTTTATACCATTTAATTAATTTTCATACTTTTTTAACACGAACGCCAATAACATACACATATTAAAGTGCCATCAATGTTTCAAACAGCTGTATAGTTGTATTTTACTCAAGGCAGCTTTACTAGGTACCCCCATAACTACAACAATTCACAATACCAAAAACCACAAAACAAAAAGGCAAAAAACAAAAGGCAGCTAAAACAAATAATATAAATAATATAAGCAAATTTACATGTTTTTAATTATTTTTTATAAATGAAATTTATTTGTTGGTGGTTAAGCAATGTCTATATGCATTTCATTGGTGCTTTACCAAATCGTCAGTAGACTTTAACCACAGTTTTAACATACACATATTAAAGTATTTTTTAATTATTTTTTATTAAATTTTTATAATCCATAAGTAAATTTTTGATCTATATATGTAAATGTAGAATTAAAGAATCTTAATTAAATGGTGGTAAATACATAACTTTTAATTGGGCTGTCTAAGCTGCATTGGGCCATAAGTGTTTTCCTTGTTTAAGATATATCGAGTTAAGAGGAATTAAAATGCGTTCTACAAAGAAGGTACTTATGTATATTAAATCAATTAATGTTTGGAAAAAATAAAGTGTTATAATTTTCCAGTATGAATCTGGGAAGCCACACAATATATTACGCGTAGGGCTGCTCTGTGTAAACTTCAATTATATCTGAATGACTCAAATCGTTTGTGCATTATAAAAGGCAAAAAAAACCTAAACATTGCCTTCAAGCTCAAAAACGTTCTTCGGAAATCATATCTTTATACGATTCCAAAGATATTAGATTTTTATTAGACGAACCTGTAGTTTGGCCTCTGCGATTATAAGATAAGTGTGAATATGCGTATGTAAGATGCGTAGCATTAATCTATTTAGTTTTTCTCAATAGATATTCGCAAAGAAGGGTGAACGATACCAAGCTATAAAATATTTTCGTAATTTGAAGAGGCGTCTGGCACAATTTCCTGAATTGAAAATTGGCCATATCGTCAAAGAACGATACTCTACTACGTTTATTGATGCTATAAAAGATAACTCATCAGATTGTGGACAGTCCGTCTCTTGCTAAACAATATATTTCCAGAGATTATGTTCAACCATAGTGGGTTTTTGATTGTGTGAGTAGATGTTAATTGCTGCCAACCAATAAATATTTTATGGGTGTGATATTACCGCCCCATTTGTTGGATCTAATCGCGATGCATACATACATACCTCCTAAAGAGCAGTCTTTACATGAAGAATTAGATAATAATGAAGAAGTAGATATATGAAAATGAAAGTAGTTTTTTACATTAGTTTTTAATATATTTATTGAATAAATAAAAACATAGCTTAAAGATACTTTATAAAACAACAAATAAAAATCTTTAAGAGGAAATGTTGCATTTCTTCCAAAAGAAAAAGCTGCATATGCTTGAAAACTTAATTTTACAAGATCTTCTAATTTGAATTAACGAAAGCCTCCATATCCTCCGTGTGCGGTGCTGTAAACGGGTTTTGTTCAAACATTGGAAAATCTATAACCCACACAATAATATCACTATTTTTGAAAACTTGTTTAATATTACTGTTGTTATCTGTTGATGATATACTTGTTTTGCGTTGGACAGCAGAAAAGTTAATCATCGCATCGAATGCTAGTGGTGTGTACAGTACATCGAAAACTGTGGTCGAATGCCGACTGTCTATCAACGAGATAGCGAGACATTCGAGGGTGACACTGGTTTGGGTGCCGGGACATTCTGGATGTCCAGGCAACCATACTGCGGATGAGATTGCCAGACAGGGGACTGAATTGAACAGTTCAATGATCAGTCACTTTACTGGCATTCCATTATCGCGATGCAAGTTTCTGATTCAAAGCGAATCATACAAACCAGCTCAACTTAGGTGTGAAAGCGTGGCTAACTGTCTCGTGGCAAGGACCACGTGGCCCCACTATGATTTGCGCAGAACACGCGACCTTCTCAAGTTTGACAAGGCGCGCATGCGTCAACTGGTGACTGTTCTGACAAGACACTGTAGCTTTGGGACTCATGCGAGAAGGATGGGTCTTACATACAACGACTATTGCAGAAGCTGCAATGATGAAGAGGAGGAGGTGACTGTCCTCCATCTTCTGTGTCAGTGTCCTGCCCTTGCAAATGCAAGGGCAGTGGCGCTGGGCTCCCGATTCCTGTCAGACTTAGACAGCCTGGCAAACATGGAGCTTTCAGGGGTATCATCCTTCCTCAGGGGTACAGGATGGTTTGAAACGGCGGAGGACATCCCTTAGGAGGTCCTCTGCTTATTATTGATACCTGTTCGGTGGAAGGGCATGTCATCGGCGATGTAACCATTAGTGGTTTGTAATTGCTCTAATTTAACAACGGACTGAATTATGTTGTTCTGGAGGATAGAAAGAAAATAATTGTTTAATTATCAAGCCAAGGTATTTAGCAAATTTTTTAAAACTAACTTGTATGGGTCGAAAAATTATAAATTCGGCGTCCCTGTTGCTTAAATACAATTGCATCGATCTTTGTAACGTCGGTAGTTTGTTTTTTTATAAATCGTTGAGTCTCTTGTAGGTATAATATTGCTTATGTTCTGTGGACTCGCCATTGAACTTTGCCTCAGTGTATAGTTTATTTTACTACTTTGTTGTTGCTGATGTTCCTTAGCGGCCGCAAGCTCTGAAGAATTTACAACGGCCTGTGCTTTTTCCCGAAATGTTACAAGAGGTGCTGTTAATTTGTTAAGAGAATCTTTTATGAACTTTTCACAAAGAAATTTCAATTGGCCATCAACTTCTTTGCGAGAATCCAATAAATGTTCCTTAATTTGAGGCGTTCCATCTAATAAAAACTCCAAGAGAGCGTTGTGGCTATCCATTGCGAACAATTGCTTGCGCTTCAGTAGTAGACCAATAGCAGCAGTTTTTACTTTTCTAAATTCCAAAGATGTTTCTTTTATTGTGAAATCCACTCTGAAGCACACAAACAAACTTTTGACTGAGATATTTTTGATGCTGCTGCCGAAACACTTTCAATATATCACTATTTTTGAAAATTTTTTAATATTTTGCTGCAATTTTTCACTAAAAAAAACAATTTGTGTACCTTATAAACAAACTTTTGACAATGAGTTGCTTTGTAAACAATAGACAGCTGCGCTAGTGACGGTACCTGTTTAATCTGCCTTTATTGTACTTATTTTTGGAACTCATACGCATCGGATATTTTGTGATAAATATATCTTCCACGTCCATTTTATTATTTTCTTTATTAAATACACTCAATCGATAAAGCTTACAAGAAACACAATATTTTGTGAATTTTTTATGATATTGTTTTTATAAATAATTATATGTTGTGTGTTTTTGTCAAAAACATATGACACGATTTTAAGCATTCTATAAGTGTAGCAACATTTACCTAACATTTACATTTAGCTAACATATACGATTTCAACGTTCGGCTAAATGAGCCTTTAAGGGGCCTAGACACGGTCAAAATGCATGGTAAGCATTCTTATAGTATGAGTTAAAATTTGTTAATATGTGTGACACCGATGATGCTTGAAGAAAAATCAAAAAATTTAGATTTTTAGCATGCTTGCTGTCACATGCTTGTGAATGTGTTGTAGTATTATCTCAAGCTCGAACAAATTTTCATTTTCATCTAATTTTTCATAGTGAGAAAGTGTAAAGAAAAGCGGAATAAATATTAAAACAATTGTGATCCATATGCGTTATTTTGTGAAACTTTTTCTGTTTTGCTTTTCTTTTTTTGCAAACACGCTGCCATTATAGCTATTAATAATTCCTTATTTAGATAAATATTTCTTAAAATTTTCGTATGTTTTAATATACCACACGAACATCACAAAATCAAATCAGAAATGAATGATTGACGAGTTAACAAGCCTGAGTGCTTCAAACCAGCAAGTACACACACACGAAAATGATAGCAAGCATTTTGACCGTGTCTTGGCCCCTTTACTCCTTCAGGCTATTCTCAGACGTCTCTCTTTCAAAGTATATGCAAGAGCCCAGCTGACTAAATTTTTTTTTAGTTTTTACCTCAACGTATATCAAAATTTGTTTACTTGTGTAGTGAGCCATATTTGTTTATTCGTTGAAAAAACAATTTTGTAAAATTGTGAAAAACATTATTAATTCAACAAAAGTAGCAAAAAAGAATTGTTGTGCTAAAGATTTTTGTGAAAAAGTGTATTGTTTAAGAAAAGTAACAAAAAGAAATTGTTTTAAAAAAGTTCTATGCGAAAAGTAGTGAAACGTATTTACATTTTTGGAAAAAACTGTGAAAAAAATACCTATATTATAAAAGAAAATTTCTGACATAAGATTAGAATTTTACACAAACAAAATGTACGGTGGTGTTTGTAATTTTATGTTGTTGTACTCTTGCGACTAATTGATAGAGGCAATTCACACTGGATGAATTATACTGGCTTAACATGGCAGCTTGGTGGCATTTTCGGTGAAGAGGGTAGTTTTTGGTTGGCATAATTTTTCAACCAGCTTCAACCCCGCACAAGCAGAACAAAACTAATATATACACCAGGGAAAAGCAAATGCAGGGCGCGGCGCCTTTTCATTTACTCTTCTGTTACGTACGTGTGTACACGCATTGTAGAGCTGTAAACAACTTTAATCAGTCTACTTTCAGCATTCAAACAGGCAGGTTGTGTTTATCGCATACTTTAAGAATCAGTGTTGCCAGAAAGCAATGTGAGTCCGATCACAGTTGAGAAATCTTTATGAAAAAAATGTTTGCTGATTCTAGTACAGGGAAAGGCAAATGCTTTGGCGAAAAGTATGAAGAGATGCGGAAAATTATGAATGACATTCCCTTATGACCACCTGGTGTTTTGTTAACAATTTGAACCACAATTCATTGTGTTCATTACATTCAAACTTTTTGAAAATAATGCCTGTTGGTGAATTATGCAATGAAAAATATATATGTACGTAAATTAAAGTTTTTACTTTTTTGGTTAATTAAAAAAATAAATTTTTTAGACGTCTATGCATCTTTTTTATTTTTTTTTTTTCTTAACTCTAGTGAGTTAATCTTAATACATATGTTAATACTTAACTGAACTTATAATTCTGAAATATGTTGCTTAAATACTAGAAAATACATACTATCTTATCAACTAAATAATTGTAGGCAGTTACCTACATTTTAACATGATAAACCTTCTTTCTTTGTTTTCTTAAACAAGATTGATCATGTTTTATTCTGAGGGTGTTTACAAAAGAACATTTAGATAATGTGTTTACAATTTACAAGTACATTTAGGTAAAGTGTCTTTGTTTCTTATGATTGAACATGGTTTATTATCTTACAATTTAGAAAAAGTGTTTGTGTTATGAATCGTTGCTTATACCTACATAGTTATCGTTTGTCTGTGAGGGTATTCTACCTATCGTTCTTAACTCTCCCCTTACTTAAAAATGAATCGTCCCGATTTATATTTATTTAATGTTTATTTCTTGTCTGATTTTTTCTAGTTCTCTATTATATAAAGCCTGAAGATTTTTTTGTGTCTTAATTTGCCTGAGGGTTATATAATACTTTGTTACCTTCAGTATAATATGTATAGATATTAATATGGTGATAATTATTAATGTTATATATAAGAAATATTTGATAGAGTGTCTTTCTATTGGGATTAAAAATTTCTTTAATGAATCAATGTTACTGAATGCGAATTCTGAAGAGGATGTCATTATTTTGATAATCTCTAAGTCATCGTTATGTTTGTCGTGTACAGCTTCTATTATGCTTTTATGGATGTTTATGTAAGTTATATTATTAATTATCACTTTGTCCGTATATTTTACTAATATAGTTCCTTTTACGAGTTTGTTGTTTACGGTATTTGTACCGTCCAAAAGAATGAATCCCTCGTCTATTTCTAGTAACGGATAATTATATTCTTGTATTATTATGCATTTAGCTTTCCTATTCTCTATTAATGGTTTAATACAGTCATAATTTATTTTGTTGATTTTACAAATATTTTTGCTCAAGTAATTTTTACAGTTATTTACTCTCGTATAAATATTATTGCAGAGAGCAATTTCTTTGTCGGTGGATACTTTCCCATGTTTAATACTTATTGGTGTAAATTTAACAATTGGCAGTAGTTATTTATAAGTGGATACTTATAGATATTGATGAAGGTGTCATTACTTCTTGCAATATAAATGTCAGAATATTCCAATATATTTATAATTGGTATGAACGATAATTTCTGTTCTGATACTTCCTTTACATCGTCCAAGCTTAGTGATTCTGCTAGATATTCGTTACTTTTAGCAGCGTTTATAGTTCTTACTAATGTTAATAGTTGTTCATGAATTTGTTCGAGCAGGATGTGGCTTTCTGTCATTTGGCCTTGCATGGAATCCAGTAACTTTTCAAATCTGGAGTTAATGAATTTTTGTTTTTCATTATTTTCAATTAAGGCATTTATTTTCGTTTCTATTTGAATTACGTCATCATGGTCTGGTATACCAGTGATAAACTTCAGTGTGGATCCTAAGAAATTTAGTCCTCGTTTCTCAATTCTATGTTGATTAAGTTGGTCAATTAATATATCTATTTTTTTAATCCAGATGTGTCCTTCTATGGTAAAGTAAGAATATTTGTTACGTATTCCTTCATATGTCGTATAGATTCTTGTTAAGTTGGTTACATGGAATAAATACGCGAACTTGTCAAATAGGAATACGTCATCTGTTCTTGTTAGAATAAACTTTTTATTTGTTACGTCTTCGATTTCAGTTATTGCTTCTGGTGTCTGGAATGATATTGCCAGTGCGACTAATATCAGGTATACTTGGTTCATTTTTGTTAATTGTCGTATTTTTTATATTATTTTTATGTATAATTTTTCCTCCTTGAGTTAAAATCGTGTCCCCACGGTCTTCCTTAACAATTTCTTTCTTATATCTGGGCAAATTCTTGTTTCTGATTCCTGTGATTTTTACCAGGATTTGTGTACCTTCTTCAAATATTCGGTGTTTTGCTTTCCTATTCAGTCTCTCTAATACTTTATTTGATGCTTGTCGTAATTTTCTTATGATTTCTTCCTTGTTAACTTTTATTGTTCCAAAATATACTTCCCTAGGCCTATATCCTGTTACGGAGTGTATTGAATTGTTAAGCTCCTTGATGGCTTTGAATATTTCGTCTTTTGTTGTAGATGAATTCTTTATTTTGAAAATACGCGTTAGCTCACTTATAGAGTTATGAGCTCTTTCTACTTGTCCGTTTGCTGATGAGCGATGAACTGGTGTCTCTATTTTCTGCACATTATGCTTTATACACATCTGTTTGAATGCTGGCGTGATAAAACTTGCTTCGTTATCGGTCATGAGTCGTTTGCATTCAGGAAAGTTATTAGTAATTATTTCTTCCATCTTATTCTCTATATTAGCTTTAGTACTAAGTTCGTGAGCGACTATA
This sequence comes from Linnaemya tessellans, assembly GCA_951800035.1. Lineage (NCBI taxonomy): Eukaryota > Metazoa > Arthropoda > Insecta > Diptera > Tachinidae > Linnaemya > Linnaemya tessellans. Next base: position 35,642,619 of record OX637534.1, read on the forward strand.
TATTTGGAAAACTTATCTATGGTTACTAAATAAGTGACTTTATCATTGTAGTAAATATCTGCATGTATGTATTCCCTAGGTTGTGTTGGTATGTCTGAATCGCGAAGTGGTTCTTTAGTTGGATTTCTTTCATAACGTCCAAATAAACAAGCGGAACAATGGTTATTAAATTGCTTGGCATCTTTCTTTATGCTTGGCCAATAATATTTTTCAAGTATTTCTTTTGTTATATTATTAAAGCTCCTATGGGCTCTATTGTGGGTTTCTTTTATTATATGAAGTTGTTCATTTCTGTCTATTATATCTTTCAGTTTCTTTGGCGTATGTATGAAATGATTACCGACAAATGTTTGTTTTATTATTTCTGCGCATTTGTATAAGTCTTCTGTATTCATATGTATAGCTATGACTCTGTTGGGCTGCAGTATTTTCTTTAATTCGATTATAAGATCGTCGTTATTCATAAAATTGATAGTATGACGTATTTTATTAGAAAAAATAGTTCGTGTTCTTGTTTCAGTAAGGTTTGGTGTTGGTACGAGTTCTAGTTGTATGCCGTATGTATTAAAGGGTTGTGAAACAGTTTTTATTATCTCACTAGCGGAACTTTCGGCGGAATGTGTAGTGTCGATGGATGAAGTATTGATTATTTGTCGAGACAAGGCGTCAGCTACAACATTTTGTGTTCCTGGCTTATATTTGATTTTCGCGCCATAGTCTTCTATGATAGACTTCCAGCGTTTTAGTTTGTGATTTGGATTTTTTTCGGAGATTGCGTAGGTGAGTGACTGGTGGTCAGTAAAAATAGTTAAATCGGCTATGCCATAAATGTAATTTCTTAATTTCTGTAATGACCATATAATTGCCAATAATTCTTTCTCATTAGTACTATAGTTTTGTTCTGTACTACTCAATGTGCGAGATAAAAAATATATTGGGTTCTTATTTTGGCTTAATACTGCTCCAATAGCTATGTTGGATGCATCTGTAGTAAGCTCAAAAGGTTTTTCGTAATCAGGTTGAAATAATTCGACCTGTTCTTTCAGTTTTGATTTTAACGTATCTACAGCATCAATGGCTGCTTGGTCTAAGTAAATTTTTGTGTTATTACTTTTATTCTTGCCTATATGGGCATTTTCTCCTTTTAAATGAACCGTTAATGGTTTCGTAATTTGTGCATAATTTTGTACAAATCTCCTATAATATCCAGTTAATCCTAGAAAGCCTCGTAAATCCTTAAGTGTAGTGGGAATGGGAAATTTCTCAATAGCTTTTATTTTCTCGGGGTCTGTTGTTATTTTATTATGTTTAATAATATGACCTAGATATTCTACTTCAGTCATAAAAAATTTAGATTTTTCGTCCGAAATTTTAAGAGTGGCTTGATTTAAGGCATTAAACACCATGTGTATGTGTTTCATATGTTCTTCTAAAGAAGATGAAAAAATTAAAACATCGTCGATGTAGACGTACACGAATTTCCCTATGAATTCTCTAAGTATGTCATCTACACAACGTTGGAAAATAGATGGAGCGTTTTTTAAACCGAAAGGCATACGTACAAATTCGTATTTACCTCCATTAACGCAAAAAGCTGTTTTTTCTCTATCCTCCTTTTTTATTTTTATCTGGTGAAAACCAGATTCTAAATCTAGCGTGGTGAAGTATTTGGCATTTCCTAAGTTTTGTAATGTAACATTGACATCAGGTATGATGTATCTATCTGTTACAGTATGTTCATTAAGTTTTCTGAAATCTATGACCATTCGTCGTTTTGGTTTCCCGTTTTTGTCTAATCCTTTCTTGTGTACGGTCAACATTGGTGAATTATAAGGGCTATAGCTTTTTTGTATAATCCCTTGCTCTAGTAGGTTCTTTATTTCTTCATTCACGAATTCAGTATCATTTAAATTGCCTGGATATTGTTTAGTCCAGATTGGTTCTTTAGTTGTTGTTCTAATGCTAGCTTCTATGGCTGTTGTGAATGGTAAAGGTCCTATTTTATTATTTTGTTTCATAAGTTCATTAATCTCTAATTCGTATTTTTTATCTCCTATGGAGTAGTTTATTTTTTGTATTTTTTCGGGGACTATAAACAATTTTTTTCCAATGTCTATGACTGCTTCTAATTGTGTTATGCCCTCAACTCCTAACATTAAGTCGTAGTCGTCATTAGTTTGTAATTCAAAAAATTCTAATTCCTTCTTTAATACACTTATTTTTTGTTTGTAATTTAATATCGATTCACCGTGCATGGTAATCATTCTAAATGGTTTAGTCTTAATTCTATTACCTAAAACTAAATTTTTATTGATATAGTTATGGGTTGCACCGCAATCAATGAAAATTTTATATTCTTTGTTACCCTCATCTTTCAAAAAAATATAGTACAACCCGTCTATTAGTTTAAATTCTTATATATACTATTATTAGAAAATGAATTGCTACCTTTTTGTGCTGTAGTGCTGGTATTATCGTCTTCTTGATGATTTGTTTGTATTCGGTTGTTCCTCTGTATTTTATATTGTTGTTGAAAATTACCGCTTTCGTCTCTCATTCTTTTCCAGGGTTGACTATGGAAACCTTGTTGTGGTAGTTGTTTGGTGTTGCCCGAAGATGTATCCATTGGCTCTGGTCTAGATACATTCTGATGTTGCCAATTCGGTCGTTGTAAGTTGAATGGTTTGTACGACGGACGTCTAAAGTTGTTATTTTGCTTGTTGAACTGTAGTTGGTCTTTCTGGTGATGTTTTGGAGGTTGTAATCTGCTTACATTGGATGTCTTTCCTAGTTGAAAGTCCCTATGGGTGTTGTCATGCTCAATTGTCTGTGCTATGGCATAGGCGTGCTCCAAATCTCTAATGGGATTTCCATATAGTGTTGATCGTATGAATTCATTATGAATTCCATTCTTAAATGTCCTTACTGCGTCTTCCATAGCGTGTGCAGTCATGCATTTTATAGATTCAGGTGGGTCTCCAGACATGGATATTTTTGCTGTGACGACAGTTAGGGCTTTACTTACGTCGTCGTGAAATTCGGATAAGGTTTTTCTCCCTTGAGTTAGTTTAGTTAACTCATCTTTGAGTACATACAGTGGACGTTGGTCACAATATGTGTAGTCCAATCTGTTTATTATGGCCTCAAAATTAAAAATGGTGTTGTGGTTCAATAAAATGTCGGCAGCAGGGCCGGTTATTTTCGATTTAATTATTGAAAGGGCCTCTACGTATCGATTTGAATGACAGTGTTGGCTGATGCTATCCATTAGTCTCATTGCGTCTTCTCGCCATAGACGGTACTTGTTTTGCGTGCCGTCAAATGTGGATAGGGCTTTAAAGATTTCCAAATTTATTTCGTTTGGATTATTGTAGATGGCAGTCCTTGGTTCTAATGCTTCGGCTTGGGGATAATTTACTGCCGGATTCGTTGGTATTTGGTCGAGTCTACTTCTTAGTGCCGCGTTTTCTTCCATTACTTTTTCTAGTGTTGCTTGCAAATTAGCCATTTGCTGGATGATTTGACTCAAATCTGTTTGTGCCATCTTTTCCAAATCTCTATTGCTGTCGAATATATTTTGTCTGAATCTTTTCATTAAAAGTATTGTTTTAAAGATTTTCTTCACTATGTAACTGCTTTTCACTTAATCCTTTTTATGAGGATTTAAAAATTTTCTTTTTTGTTTTCACTATGTGACTTAATCCTTTTTTGACAAGGAGGTTTGGTCCGCTCTCTTAGAGTAACAAAGTATATGCTACTCCTGGCAGGATCGCCAATTAAAGTTTTTACTTTTTTGGTTAATTAAAAAAATAAATTTTTTAGACGTCTATGCATCTTTTTTATTTTATTTTTTTTTTTCTTAACTCTAGTGAGTTAATCTTAATACATATGTTAATACTTAACTGAACTTATAATTCTGAAATATGTTGCTTAAATACTAGAAAATACATACTATCTTATCAACTAAATAATTGTAGGCAGTTACCTACATTTTAACATGATAAACCTTCTTTCTTTGTTTTCTTAAACAAGATTGATCATGTTTTATTCTGAGGGTGTTTACAAAAGAACATTTAGATAATGTGTTTACAATTTACAAGTACATTTAGGTAAAGTGTCTTTGTTTCTTATGATTGAACATGGTTTATTATCTTACAATTTAGAGAAAGTGTTTGTGTTATGAATCGTTGCTTATACCTACATAGTTATCGTTTGTCTGTGAGGGTATTCTACCTATCGTTCTTAACTCGTATGTGTATTTGCATTACTCTTTGTCAAATTTCCTACAAAACCTTCTTATTTACACACCATCACTGCATACAGAGCCACAAACATCATTTTGCTCCAATGCTATGCCGATACTAATTTTCTAATATATTGCAAATACCCATAATAAAATTAAGTTAGTTTTTGGAGATTTTAAAGTTTTAATTGGGGAGAAGTGACGAAAGTTGATTGGCAATACCGATTCGTGGTGAGAGCGCAGAGAGTAATAAGTAATACAATCGCAAAATGTAATAGTATAGGTTGCCTTTCCCTGATATACACACTTATGAAAACACAGGTTCGGCGTTTTGTTTTTTACAGAGCGTTTTTTAGTCTTTAGTTGTCCATCTTTGTGTAAACATGAACTTCAAAACAAAAGGGTGTTGGTCGCGCCAACAACCATTAAAATTGATAAATGAGTCAGTAAGGGTTTTTTCGGTAATTTCAGAAACTTATAAAAATTTTTGCAGTAATTTTAGTAACTACTAAAAGTTATGTCAGTAAACCGTAAAAATTTTTTGTTACTGAAAATTTCAGCAAAATTTTACTGAAATTACTTAAATAACTTTTACTGGTGACGAAATAAACTTTTATGAATGTACCTTTAAAAATTCACTTATCACATAAAAAAAAAAAATTAAGGTGTCCTTTTTTAATTGATGTGCCCTTTTTTCTTTTTAGACTATTAATTTTTTCTTTCTTCAAACTCCTATATTAAAAGTCTTATTCTCTCAATACAATAAAAGTTATAATCACCAATACAATATTAATAATATCATCACCAAATGGAGTGTGCAGAAATGAAAATCTTTTTATCAAATTACTGTAATATAGGTATTTGGACATATGTATATTATTGTTTAAAAAACATTAATATATGCTAGTTAGAGGGCCATGCCTAAAGTATATGCAATTGTTTATAATTAGTGAATACAATTTTTATTACATTTCTAAATGTCCTTTTTGCATTGAAAAACATGGTTATCGTAATCATAGCTGATCTTAAATAGGGTGCAGACAATTTTCTATTTTCTGCAATTTCCTTAAAGGTTTCTCCTGTAGCTAAAAATCTTAAAGTTGCAGAAAATTTTTCTTCAACCGGAATACATTTTCTCAAATGTATTCGCTTGTTTTCTTTGCCTTCTCATCTTCTAGAAGTAATGCTGCTGCTTCAAAGTTACCGGCACTAGAAATTCCTCCTAAGATTATTGCAAATATTTCATCACTTATTCCAGCCATATTTGCGCTAAGTTTGTTTCATAATGTATGCGTGCAGCGAACGAAAGACAAACATCAAATAAACAAAAAAATACTAACACACACAAAGCTGTGTATACGTATACAATTTTATGCCAGATGAATTAATCCAGTGTGTTTTGAAAAGAACAAAAATTAAGCAGACTAAAAATTCGTCCAGTGTGAATTGCCTCATAATAGATATACCAAGGCGAATTCGAGGGAATTTTATTCCACGTTCCGAAAGATGTTGAAAGCTTTTGATTAAGGAGGAGTTACTTACTTCAAAATTTATTTGAACTATATTAAGGTTTTATATAATTTTTCTTTAATTAAAAAATATGATAGTCTTGTTAATAGTTGTATTTAATAGACATGAAATTGGACAATTTTATTTAAAATGATCTGTATTAAATATTTTATTGCGATGGCTTAAACAATTTATGCCAGTAGCTTAAACTTTTTTATCAATACACATAAAAATCATGGATAAAAACAAAATAATGTGGGCTGCTAAACTGCAAGCACCTCTCAGATTAACGCTATCATCTTCTTCGTTAGTTTCGTTATAGCCTTTTTACACTGACCTACATCTTACATCTTTCATCATTTTGCAAAGATGTTAACATCTTCCCATAAGAATTATACAGGGAAAAAAGTTTACATCTTTCTACATCTGCAGAAGATGATCCTTTCTCATTTTGTTCCACCTTACATCTTTCGTTATTTTAAGTGTCATCACTAAAAAAATGGCAAAAAATCGATTTTCTTTGGGTCATCACTAGCAAAATGACATTGCAGAAAATAAACAAAACAAATTTATTCAACAGAAGAAAATGAGCGGCACATGTAAGTATTTCATAATTTTAATTTAATTAATTAATTTTAATTTAATTAAATATTTTTTATGAAATCTTTTTATTTGACACATTGTTGTCACAATACTATATATAAATGAAATTTATTTGTTGGTGGTTAAGCAATGTCTATATGCATTTCATTGGTGCTTTACCAAATCGTCAGTAGACTTTAACCACAGTTTTGAAAAGTTAAAAACCTCTTATCTTATGCATATACTTCCGAAAACCATCTGAGAATTAACAACTTGTAAATTACAAACTATTTTCAAAAATAACAACAGAACAAGAACATAGGCTTGCAACTCATACAAAACTAAACCAACAAATAAAGTATGTTCGATATGAATCTATTTTATTTTTCTACACCTTTATACAATCAGAAATCCATTGGATAACAAGAAAAGTATTTATAAGGCAAAATGAAAAATAAAATCTAAATTAAACTGTTATGAAATCTTTTTATTTGACACATTGTTGTCACAATACTATATATAAATGAAATTTATTTGTTGGTGGTTAAGCAATGTCTATATGCATTTCATTGGTGCTTTACCAAATCGTCAGTTTTCGGAAGTATATGCATAAGATAAGAGGTTTTTAACTTTTCAAAACTGTGGTTAAAGTCTACTGACGATTTGGTAAAGCACCAATGAAATGCATATAGACATTGCTTAACCACCAACAAATAAATTTCATTTATATATAGTATTGTGACAACAATGTGTCAAATAAAAAGATTTCATAACAGTTTAATTTAGATTTTATTTTTCATTTTGCCTTATAAATACTTTTCTTGTTATCCAATGGATTTCTGATTGTATAAAGGTGTAGAAAAATAAAATAGATTCATATCGAACATACTTTATTTGTTGGTTTAGTTTTGTATGAGTTGCAAGCCTATGTTCTTGTTCTGTTGTTATTTTTGAAAATAGTTTGTAATTTACAAGTTGTGAATTCTCAGATGGTTTTCGGAAGTATATGCATAAGATAAGAGGTTTTTAACTTTTCAAAACTGTGGTTAAAGTCTACTGACGATTTGGTAAAGCACCAATGAAATGCATATAGACATTGCTTAACCACCAACAAATAAATTTCATTTATAAATATTTTTTATTTTTAACAAAAGTTATGCGTCTTTTCTTTTATTTTTTGACAGCTGAGTAAATGAAAGATGAAAGATGTTGCCAATGTAAATTCATGTTTCACATTTTCAACATCTTCCATGCGTTTCACAAAGATGTAGGTCAGTGTAAAAAGGCTATTACTGTTTGAGACATTAGCCTGATTTAATGATTGCTCACGGACATTTTTACGTTTTTTGGTTACATTGTTTGTTACAGAAGTAATGTTCAATGTAAATGCAATTAAATTGGCAATTTAATAATAGAAATGTTCATATTATTAACCATTTAAAGGTAACGTTGATTTGCTGGCACCGCTGTTGTCCAATTTTTTTGGCATCATAACTATACAGCGTCTTGCAGCGCGTCCACGTCGAACAATGGGAGCAGGGCGATTATCTTCCAACTTACGAGTACGTTCCCGTTGTCTTTCACGTACACGATCCCTCTTCCTATACTCTGCACGGCCACCATAACATCACAAAAATCTTCTACTCTCTCATCATCCATGTACTTGCACGACTGTTTGGCCTCTATAGCACTATTGCCGATTTTGGTATGATCTCCCTGTATGACTGATATACAAATAGTCAAGCCCTTACCGGCTTTAAGTTGAGTAGCAAACGCAAAGATTTTTCGATATTTCGGCATAAAATTGTCATTCCGTTTCCAGCCAGTTTTTGGTGTGTGGTGGCCCCTCCTCCAAACGCAACAAAGAATATCTGGCTGCTGTAAGAGCCATACCTCTTATACTATCACTCCATTGTATAGTATTATTAATGCATTTACAACTCCAAATTAAACTGGTTTTACCTTTTTACATATTAGGTATTTAATGTTTTAATCACATGCAGAACATATTTTATTCTTTTTTCTACCATATCACAAATATCTGTGTAACAATTTTTTACTTTTTTCTGCATAACTAGATTTGACATTTCAGAAGCCTGTACACTAACTAATTTTTTTTTTTATTCAACATTTGTTTTATAACTACTAGTTTTTAAGTTCTCATGTTAGTCATAGTCTGGAAGGTTTTGTGACCATAGACTGAAACATTTAAATAAATAAATAAATAAATAAAATACATGTTCCCTATACAGAGTTGCATAAATAAGTTCACCTTATTGAATTCGCCTTGAGATATACATTGCGTTGGCCGTGAATTATATTTAACTAGCCGCCGCCGTCGATAATTCTCGCGGCACAGCTTTCAGCTACGCATGTATATATTTTATTTGAAATATTTTATTGCTGTTAATTTATTTATAATTTCAAAGGCAGTGTTGATTATGAGTCGAGATGATCATCTCTCTTGGTTTCATGGAAAAGTCTCTCGTGAATATGCCGAAGAACTTATAAAAAATGGTGAGCTATTCAATTTATCCACATAACTACATGTGCATATATATTAATAATATCATTTTTGCTTTTAAATAATTAAACAGATGGTGGTGAGGATGGTGCGTTTTTAGTACGTGAAAGTAATACTGCAGCTGGTGACTTTGTCTTGACTTTGTTGTACCGGGGCGAGGTCTGTCATTATCAAATAAGACGCCATGGCGAGGACGCCTTCTTTTCAATTGAAGATAAGGCGAAAATTTTACATGGGTTAGATACACTGGTCGACTTTTATCAACAAGCTGCAAATGGTTTAGTTACAAAACTTACGAAACATATCCGGAAGGGTCCTCCCCCAAATGGTACACGGAGCCATGGGAGTACGAACCTTTTGCACAGAGCCGTGTTAAACAATAATAATGTTGTTGTATCGGAACTATTGAAGTGCGGATACCGAAACGTAGATGCTAAAAATCAGCATGGTCAGACAGCTATGCATTTGGCAGCTTTGAATGGGGATGAATCTATGTTGGATTTGTTGCTCGACGCAGGTGTAAGTGTAAATTGTATGGATAGTGATAACAATATGCCATTACATGTAAGTCCGCAAGGTTTATAATCAGTATTTTTCCAAGCAATGTATGTGTTAAATATGTATATTATATAATAGTATGCCTGTCGTCATCAGCCACCCGCATTTGTACGAAAATTAATCACAGCTCATGCTAATGTTCAGGGACGAAATATTAAAAATGGTTATGTGCCATTACACGATGCAGCGAAATATGGTAATTTGGAGATAGTTAAAGAGTTATTGTCTGTAAAAGCGCCTCTATTACCAAGAACGTCGATGGGCGAATTTCCAATTGATTTAGCTAAAGAAGCGAATCATGAAGATGTGGTATCGTTTTTAGAGGCTTATAAATTAGGTGCAGCAAATACTTTTAAATCACATTGGTACCATGGTACGTTAACAAGAGAGGAAGCAACCGATGTTTTAAAAAGCTTCTCTGCTTGTTTAGAAAAGGAGACAGATTTGCCGGAAACAAATGAAACGAGTGCGAATGCAAATGTTGACACATCTGGATGTTTTTTAGTACGTTTCTCAGAAAGAAAAAATGCGGGATCGGGTTATGTTCTTACGTTACTTTTTGATAATGTTGTTAAAAATTTTATTATATCGCAATCGGTGAGTAAACGGCCATTAACATTTAGTACTAATGGAAATAAATTTCTTAAATTTTTTATGTTAGTCGAAATATTTATTTATTGATGATGGCCCCTTTTTGCCTTCGCTGGAACATTTAGTTGATCATTTTATGCGTTTTGCTGACGGTCTTCCGATTAATCTTAAGTATCCTGTTGCACCAAAACCCAAACCACCATTACCTTTATTTTCCACGATGCCAAGATCAAGTCATAAAAAACCAAATATGCCACAAAATATACGGAGTCCAACTGACGCAACTCTACATGATACTATTAATTTTCCGCAAAAAAGCCAACAACCGATTGCAACTAATTATCAACAAAACACTAAGAAAAGTAAATTGAAGGAACATTCCACTTCAGTTTTTAGTACTCTTCGACTACGTAGCCCTAAGAAATCTAGTTTGTTGGAGAGTATGAGTACTTTGCGTAAGAATAAACAGAAACAAAAAATTCATTCAGATGAAGATAAAAGTGTTAATGTGTTAAGTGAAGATTGTCAACTGAAACAAGTAGAAACCTTGTTAAAAGATTTATCATTCTCATCACAATTTGCAGAATTAAATCCGAATTCAAAAGAGATTGACGTGGATAACGCAGATGAATTTTATAATGTCCCAAAAAATAATTCCGCCATCGACAAAAATGAAATATTGACAGAAACTCAAAATGCCAGTGCGAAAGTCTCATCAGGAGTCACAAAACTAGAAATCGAAAAAAAGACTGATGAAGAAGTTGAATATTTCACTAAAAGTGATTTATTAATTGAGCGTGAACGCAGCAATAAAATATGTCATAAGAGGTATGTACTTATGTGTTTTATCGTGTTATAAATTTTGATATATTTACTCTGTTCACTAATCGTTTAAGTTCACTTCATTTGCCAAATGCTAATGGATATATACCCACAGTAGACGTTCGCGTATTTATGGAATGTAATGATGGTAGGGAAGAATTTTTTTCTAATAATAATTTGGAGGCGTCTGCCGCTGAATTACGTGAATTTTCAAAACATCCAGAACGTCTTGATTCTCTCATATCTACAACATCAAGTGAAAGCGCTATTGATCGATATTTAAACCGGCAGGCTAGTAACATTTCAACGAACCTAAATTCGGAGAATACCTGTGTGGATACCACAAAACCAAACTATTTGGTATCACGTGATTGCTTGGTTCTTGATTCTATAGTGGGGGAGGGCGAATTTGGCTCCGTTTACAAGGGATTTTTTATACAAAAGGATGCCATATCGGGTGATGAAATCAAGCGCCACAGTGTTGCTATTAAAACTCTACGTGACGAACATTGCCGTAGCAATAAGCAGGAGTTTTTACGAGAGGCATCAGTAATGATACGTTTAAGACATCATTGTATTGTTCAGTTCATTGGTATATCAAAAGGAGAAACATTAATGATGATTCAAGAATTAGTTCCTCTTGGATCTATGTTACACTTTATACTGGATCACAGTGACAAAATTAATCCTAATTATGAATTAAAACTGTGGGCCTCTCAAATTGCTTGTGGTATGTGTAATGATTATCTTTCAAGTTCAATCTAATGAATTTAATTATTATAGGAATGCAGTATTTAGAGCATCATCATTTTGTTCATCGCGATTTGGCAGCTCGAAATATTTTACTTTCTTCTCGCAATCAAGCTAAAATAAGTGATTTTGGGTTATCACGTGCATTAGGCAACGAAAATGAATGTTATCAAGCAAGTCAAGGTGGTAAATGGCCTATAAAATGGTAAATAGTCTGTTCTGTGATTTTCAGCCTGTTCATATAATCAACTATGGATAAGTCTTAAAAAAAATTTAAGTTCCAATTGAAGTTGGAAATTCATTACTTAGAACTTAGCAAAACCTAATTCACGCTTTTAAGGCAGGGCCTTTAAGCTTTTAACCGACAATAATGATATGCAACTAAAAGAATGAAACAGCTGCAATGTGTAATATAGCTAGAACTGTTATTACTTTTACCCTCATCGAATGTTTAAAATTAAAAAAAGTTGTTTAGATTACAAAGTCATAAGTCAATATTTATTATAACGTGTGCGAGCAAAAAAATCTTATTAAATGGAGTTTTAAAGTTAGTTGGTAATTGCATAAATTATTGCACTTGATAACGAAAAACAATTAATTAGTGGAAGTTGTGGAAGAGGACGATAAAACATTGGAATTGTTACGGATCATTTTATACAAAATCTCAAGATTGTGTTCGATTAGGAAAGTGCTTTTCATATGATGTGATTTTCAGCCTAATATAACATTTTATATATTGTCATTAATATGTAAAATAACACAAGTTTTTATATCATTTTAATTTTTTAACTTCCTGCTAAGAAATTCAAACATTTTAAAAAAATCAAGAAGTTACTGGTTTTACACCATATTGAAGAAATCGAGATTTTACCAGATCTGGACGTTTTGAGTTCCAGGGAAGCTTCGTTGACTACTCCTGAGGCGATGTCTCTATGTCTGAATTTATGTGTGTGTGCATATGACTATCATAACTTTTCAACGACTGAACCGAATCGAACAACGCTAGTCGCGTTTTAAAGGATTCTTTCGAATATATATATATATATATATATATATATATATATATATATATATATATATATATACATATATATATATATTTATATATATATATATATATATATATATATATATATATATATATATACATATATATATTTATATATATATATATATATATATATATATATATATATATAAATATATATTTATATATATATATATATATATATATATATATATATATGTATATATACCACGTTTCGACGTGGCGAAGTTGTAGGGATGACTTTTAGGGTCAACCGTCTTAAATTTTATTTTGTAAGCCCAGTATTTAGGGGTGATCCCTAAGTATATGCATTGTGCTGGAACTAAAAAGGATGGGAATATCGAGAAGACACGTGAAGAAAGCTGAGAAGGTAGAGATTTTTTGGGGGTCGATCAAGGAGAGTTCTTTTTGGTACATGGTAGAGTCAATCGCTGCCAGTAATGTTCAGCGATCAGTACTATGCCTTTTTCACTGAAACAGACGGAAAACAACGAACACAATCATGAATTTGGTCAGTTGACTCGGGCCTTTTGCTTTGTGACATCGTAATAGCTATCCTTGGCCGTTCAAACTATCGTCTGTCCTCTAAACATGAGAGTTTAGTAGTGTTGACATAGAAGTGCCACCCCGTCATCATAACAGATTTATCCTTCTGGTATGGATCCCAAAGTTCTAATGCTTTGTCAGTTGACATAAGTAATCATGTCACGAAAATTCCCACCTGCTTGTGTAATTCTCAATTCATTTTTGGGAATTTATGTATAAGCTAATAGGTTTTGCTATTTTGGATCTAGGTTAAAATCTACTGATGATTTGGTGCAAGAACCAATGAAATGCAGGCATATAGACATACTTGACCACATAACAAAAAAAAGCACTAATTTAATTGAGACAATATGTCGAATAAACGATTTTAAAACGTAGAAATAATATTTAATAAAAATTGCTTTGTTTGTTACTGTTAATTATGTCTACATTTCCTTGGTTCTTGTCAGCAGAAATAAGATAGCAGAACACAAAATAATCGATTATGAGCTATCAACTGAAAAAATCTACTCCAAATATGATCAACACCTCGACAATCACCAAATTTGTTTAAAAGACCAACTAAGCGCACTAATAATAAGAAATATTTATTGTTTATATCACATAAGAGCCTTTACTTTTAATTTTCATATGGTCTGTAAATAGTATTCAAGAAAAAATCGAGAAGTTTTGGCTTTGCCCCGTTTTGAGAAATGGAGTTTAACTATATCGCCATGTTTTGAGTTCTTAGGAAGATTTCCTAACTACTTCTGATATGGTGTCAGTCACTATGGCTGTCGTACGTGTGTGTGGGTAAGATGTTTTTTTTTAATAATTTTTAAACAAGTCGATCAATCGATTCCACAAAATAATCAGCTCCTGACATTCCTCGTCGATCACCACAAACCGGGAAATTACATATCTGATCAATTAGTGTTCTCGATTCTTTTATGTGACTCGACTCACCGCTAATCGTGAGGGAATCGGTTGATTCATCCAAAAGTTATAGCCTTTTGAAAGTTAAAATAATAGTGTTTTACCAAACTCTTATTAGAATTTTAGGTGTGCTGAGCTTAAAAGTATTGAACAGCACAACAAATCACGTGACGATAGCTTTGTCGTTAAAATGATCAAGAATATGCGGGGATGGTCTTTAGGGCCAACCGTTTACCAGATTTTTTATCAAAACTATTTTATATCTTAGAAAGAATTAAATGGGTATATAAGATCGAATAACATCAAATAGACAATTCAGGGGTTGGTTGGACAATAGAAAATTTTTATTGGTACATAAAAGTAACCAGAGCTGGAAAATTAAAATTTCATTTGGAATATTAAAATAACTAAATAGACCGACTTTTTTTCTGGGAATCAAACATATTTTATATTTCAGAAAGAAATAGATTAGTATTGAAAATCAGAAAGATGAAAACATATTTCCAGGATTGGGAATTTAAACTTATATTTTGGTGTATAAAAGTAACTACCTAAAACTATTCTTTTTTAAACTAATTAAATATATTTTATAAAAAGGCGATTCTATTGTTGCCAATTGAAACTTTTTAATACAGTACAGTAACCAACTGAAATTTTTTTCATTTGTTTATAACATAGCGTCTATACCTGATATAATATCAAATATATTTCTATCAGCAAACGTCAAGTTTTCATAGCAGAGAGATTAATATTATGTGGACTGCAATATTAGTATTATATTAATATTATTCAAATATTATAATATTGTTTTATTAATATATATTTAGAAAACAATATCATGATATGAACTGTCAGAAAACGTACACATACACACACATTTAGACACAAGAAAATAATTTTATGTATTAAAATAGACGCCAAAAGTTATTTTTAAACAATCGCATTAAACGAATATATATAAATAATAAAAAACTAAATATAAGTAATATAAAACACGCTGTATTATTAAAGTAAACGAAGATGTTTACTGTACGGTTGCATGATAATTATGAAATATTATGATATTTACAATAGTACGTTTTCCACTGCATAGATATTAATATTTGTACAAATACATTTTTCTCTTTATTCTGCCGACTTTCTCTCTCATATTATATCAGAATTAATATCAGGTATAGACGCTATGTAAAATAAAACTATTTGATATTTTTGAAATAGTTCATTGGAATTAAAAAATCTGAATACCAAAAAAAAATCAGTTTCAGTGCTGTTAAATTTAAACTTTTTTTTGGAACATTAAAGTAACTAAATAAACCTAATTTTATTCTTGTGTGATCAAACATTTTGTTGCGGCTTTAAGCTTTTTTGTAAAAACGGTTTTAAATATTTTCCAAGATTCGCTGAATTACAGATAAAATAAAACACGAATATACACTGCTTTCCATTATAATAAGGCCAACCATTTTTGGTATGAATTTTTACTGGCTTTCTTGTTGTAAATTTTGCCATGTGAAGTCTTCTTCTGTAATATTTTTTGAAATTTTAAACATTTGATGCAGATATAAAAAATAAACTATTTTGTTGATTAGTACCTTTTGCTTATCTTTTCATTAGAATAAACAAAATTGTCATTTCTACAACTTGTGTAAGATTTGTGCAAAAACTTATGTAAGATATAAAAAAATATTCCAATTGGATATGCCACATTAAAAATTATTTTTGTAAAAATTTTGTTTTGTTATCTTGTTCTAATGAAACGTTAAGCAAAAGGTACTAATCAGTAAAAGAGTTACTTTTTTATATATGCATCATATTTTAAGATGGTATATTTTTTAAAATATTACATAAGACTTAACAGGACAAAATTAATATATATCATATACGAAATCGTCCCCTCAATATAACAATAGCGTATGTGCTCATATGCTATTATTTTGTTATTGCATATTTACACCCTTATTCATAAAAATTATGAGAGGCTTATAAGAGTGCAATAGAGCAAATTTCATATGAAATTTTTTTTATTACGCTGTTATTAGACTCATAATTTTTATGAATAAGGGGGTTAGAATCTCCATCATTGATTTTATGTCTGGTCAAAATTTCGTCAAATTCTACTTCCAAAAAGGGGGTCAAAATGTCGTTGGAAAAAATAGTGTATAATTTCTTGTTCAAAAATTTTCCTTCAATAAGTGTGTAAGGTCATATGCGCTATTTTACTTGAAATTGCCACTCCAAAGTTGTTAAAAGAATTATAGTGTATACGCATTATACTCCATTTTAGCCTGTGGAAAAAAAATACAATTTATGAAAACTTCAACTCATAAAATAGCTTATAATAATATACACTATTGTTTGGGAAATAGTTCCATTCCGACCGTTTCTATACCCCACATAAGATGCATGATCTCCAAAATTTGTGCAAAAAGAATGCAATTCCTGGAAAGAAGCGATATTGTTTAGATGAGCCAGATGTAGCAGAGGAAAAGAAAGAAGACGAATGAATTTCTAGTTATTTTTTATTTACGCAATGTATACCTTAATTTGTCATAATTTTTTGTTTATAATTGGAAAGTAATGAATATGTGCCACTGAATTAACAAAACTATGAATTAATCACTGTTTTATAATGTTACAAATTGTTTTTGAGATCAAATATTTTAATAAAAATAGCGCAAAATTATTGAATAAAACAGCGTATACCATACAAAATAAAATAATGTATCAGATACATCATACGAATTCCTTAAAAAATAAAATAGGCTATATGGAGGACTTACGCTTTGAATGACATAATTATAGTCTTAAAGGATGCGTAGAATAAAAAAAATTGGTCAATTTAAAGACAAGAAACGGTATTATGTATTCGTCGAAAAATCCAATATAAAGAATTTTTATTTACCACGATATTGAGGTTTTATTACACATCCGATTTGACAAAAACTTTAAACTCGATTTTCTCAAAACACCAAAAAAATTATACGCTATTGTTATATTGAGGGGACAAAACAATTAATTTAATTTGGGCCACGTCAAAAAAAAACTTTTTTTCGACCCACACTTCTTAACAGATGACAGTTGTTTACAAGATTATTATTAGCTTTTTTAAAATTAGTCAAAAATTGTCCTTTACAGAAATGTTTTGAAATCAAGAGCTATAGTAACTTCTTTCATAAAAATTTCTTTTTATTGAATAAAGAAGAATTCAGAATTTATATTAAAAGAAGGTAAGGATATAAGATATATATTACAAGAAATATGCATATGTACGTACATGTATGCAGTTATGTATGTATACATATATGTACGCATCAAAATTTTGTAGATATTGTTAATATTACATACACAAATAGCTCACATATATTTTCAATTATTTTTTTTTTATTATAATATCTACATCATACTACTGTGATAAGTTGAATGTTAAGCAATATTTTGCAAATGAAATCTCTTCAATTATTGCTGTTGCCAAGACCCAAATGCTTAAGCGTTCGTTCAAATCATTTATAAAACTACATAAGGATCTGCTTTGTTGTTTGATATCTTGATGGAATTAATAATTTTTCGAAAATATTGTTTATATAAAAAAAAATCGTATAAATTTACAAGTCTAATTCTCTTATTTTGTTATCAACCTATTTTTACTCTTCCTTTGTGTACATAGATATAAACAAATTCTATCAAAGGAAGTAAACTGTTTTTTAATTAAAACAAAAGATATGGTAATTGAATTTAAATTGCGAATATTTAGAACTTAAGAACTTTGAAGTTAAATATCTGTTTTATTTGAAAACATACATAATTCAATATAAAATTCAATGCAATTATCTACGAATTGGTCAAGTTTCAACGCTAGTTGTAACTAGAGTCATTATTTTTTCACGTAAACTACTACACGACAAATCTCTTCACTTGCTAAAAAATTATTGGTCACAATATAATAAACAAATTCTCTTTAACAAATTCTTTGTTGTAGTTTTCGTTTGCAATTTCCTAATAAAATTTTTATAAATAAAAATTATCATATTCAACTAAGCCACTGGTTCTCAGGAACCAGTACTTCGTTTTGAAAGGATTGTGTAGGGTATAGTCCTCTGGGCCTTTTATGGCCTCCGAGTGTTTTCTAGCTTAGTGCTGACAGTTCTTGCAACCTAATCTAATCTAAGACACTAAATATGTGATGGCAAACAAAAATACACGTGAACACTGGAGAAATTTGTGTCGCGGCTTTCGAATACAGCTGTTCTGTTCTGCTGTGTAAGTTGGATAATTAAAAACAAGTAAAAGTGCTATATTCGGCTGTGCCGAATCTTAAATATTCTTCAAAGATGTAATTCTTCTTTCTTTCTTCCTTGCTATAACAGAAAGTAGGTTTAATTAAAAAAAATGATATCAGTTACTTTTATATAAAACGTTAAAATTTTTCGGCTAGGAAGGTAAATGTTTGGCTCTTCTTATTTCTAATACCTCTGAACGTCTTTCAAAAATATTAAATATGTTTTTTGACCAATGCAAATCTTAATGATGTATAAAGCGGGTTTATTTAAGAAAAACTTAAAATTTGTAACCATTTTGGTTATTACATCTACTACAAAATATTGCATGTACCAAAAAAAAATTTAATTTTCCCAACCTTGAAAGCGAAATTTTATTTTTTTTGTGCTTTTTTTTATCAGTGCAACTCTTCTTGAGGTATAAAGTAGTTGTATTTAAGAAAACTTTAAAATTTTTAACCATTTTGTTCGCTTTCATGTACTACAAAATATTTCACTTGTCCAACCCTGGATTCGAAATTTAGATTTTTGTTTTCGAATTTTTTATACCAATTTTGTTCTTCCTAAATTCTAAAATAGTTTCAGTTAGGCAAAAAACAAACGTCAGTTGCCTTTTTGGTTGCTTTTAAGTATAAAACAATTTTCAATATCCCACCCCTAGAAGCGAAATTTTAATTTTTAAAATTTTTTTTTACCAAAGCAAGTCTTAATGATGTATAAAGCGGTTTTATTTAAAAAAAACTTGAAATTTTGTTGTATCTAATATAACAAGTGTGTCAACTCGTACAGAATGTACCATCTGACACTTTGTATATAACAGACGTATACCTATATGTATACACATTTTTATATAGTTGAGTTTTTCATTCCCTTTGAATAAAGACACGCGTTATTAAGAAGGAAGATTGTTTTTTAATTGAAATTAGTTATAACAAATTGGCGACGAGGTAAAAACCGAAATGGATCCAGCACAGTTCGCCCAATTTATGGAGGTACAAAGACAAATGCTTGCTCAACTGACTACGTCACAAAGTTCCGGGCAAAGCTCCTCAACAGTAAACGCAGCGCTGTTGCCAAGTTTCGACGTATTTGATGAATCAAAGGAATCATTTAAAAATTATTTGCAACGATTTAAAAATTACGTTGAAATGAAAAATATTGCCAACAATGAAGACTATTGTGCAAAGCTGTTACTAAACTCCATTGGTGCGAAAACTTTTAATATGGTTACAGCTCTAGCATCACCAAGAGCCCTGAACACAGTAAAATACAACGAATTGCTAGAGTTGCTGGGGAAACATTTGTCACCAAGGAAGAACATTTTGGTTGCACAGCCACCAGTTTCTTTCGAAATATCAACAAGGGACACAGTCAATATCAGAATTTGTGGCCTTATTGCGAGCTGATATAAATGAATGCGAATTTTTGTCTGATTGTGAATGCAAATCTTCGGTTGCAGATTTATTTTTACGTGCCCAGTTTATAAGACGAATCGCAGACAATAACATACGGGAACAACTGCTGCAATCAGCTACTATGAAATTCGACAAAGTAGTAGCAAAAGCAATGGCACTCGAGGCAGCAAAATCAGATGCTAAACAAATTATGATGAATCTGTCGTCCGAGCCAGAAGTACATAAAGTGTCTCAGCGAAATCGTGCAAAAAGTAGTGATTCTAAACAAAATAAAATAAATTTCCGGAAATTGGGTATTGAAGGTTTTTGTTTACGATGTGGTAGAAATAACCATTATGCAAGGGATTGCCGCATTGAAAGAAGCAAATTGAAGTGTGATGCGTGTAAAAAGGTTGGCCATGTCCAGAAAGTCTGCATTGACACATTATCTAGAGAATCGTCACAAAAAACGACAAACCAGATTCAAGACAGCGAGGAGGAAGACTATAGCGTTTACAATGTGGTTAATATTTTTCAAAACAATGTCCAAAGTGGAAGGGACGCACAACGGTATTACATCACCATAAAAATAGAAGGGAAACCAGTAAAATTTGAGGTTGACTCGGGTTCGGGGTACACTTTTTTACCCAGAGATATGTATCAGAAGTTACGATTAAAATCACCATTGACCAAAACCAACAGCATTTCGTTCTTATACGCAGGATACGTTTATACCAGACGGGAAAATTTGTGTTGAAGCTAATTATAAGGGGTGTACGATAACCGACGAAATATTCATTGTTCCAAATTTTTTCTCGGCATTGCTGGGTAGATCGTGGATCAGACAGCTGAATATCAATTTAAACGAATTGGATGGTACAAATAAAATAGCCAACATTTCCCAGGTAAGCGATATAGAAAATATTAAAAAGGAATTTCCACAAGTTTTTGAACAAAAGATTGGATGTACACCGAGCTACAAGGTTTCCCTTAAATTACGCGAAAATGCGTCACCCGTATATCACAAAGAACGCCAGATTGCCTACGCGCTATTGGCCAGTACGGACAAACAGTTAGACGAAATGGAAAAAGAAGGAATTATTACGAAAATCTCTAATAGTGACTGGGGCTCACCCATGGTTGTAATTCCAAAGCCTAATGGTGATGTCAGGATTTGTGTTGACTACAAGATAGGAGTTAATCAAAGACTTGTTGATGCACATTATCCTATTAGGAAAATCGACAGTATTCTAAATAGTTTGCGAGGTTCAAAATATTTTTGTAGACTTGACTTGTTTAAAGCCTATTTGCACATACAGGTGGATGAAGAATCTAGTGTCATCCAGACAATAACCACTCATCGTGGCACATACAAAATGAACCGGTTGTCGTTTGGAATTAAAACGGCGCCCGCAGAATTCAATAGAATTATAGACGAGATTCTGCGAGCTATTCCGAATACAGATTCATATTTTGATGACATAATTGTACATGGGAGCACGATGGACGAATGTATGTCCAACTTAAAATCTTGTCTACGCCAGCTACAGAAATTCGATTTACATCTTAATTATTCAAAATGCTTATTTTTTAAGAAGAGCATTGAATTCTTGGGCCACATTGTAGAATATAACAGAATTAAGAAATCGCCACTTAAGATAAAAGCTTTAAGCGAAATGCCCAGACCGAGTTCGGTAGACGACGTTAGGCGATTTTTAGGTATGGTAACATACTACGCACGTTTCATAAATAACCTGTCATCATTATCAACACCTTTGAGACAGCTACTGAAGAAGAATCAAAAGTTCAGGTGGACAGAGTCATGTGAAAAATCTTTTGTTGCTCTTAAAAATGAACTAGCAAGTGATAATGTTTTGGTACCATACGACCCGAACCAACCACTTCAACTAGCATGCGACGCGAGTCCAACAGGAATTTCTGGCATATTATCACACATCAAAGATGACATCGAAAAGCCCATAGCGAATGCATCCCGCGCATTGACGTCTGCAGAACAAAACTATTCGCAGCTAGATAGGGAAGCTTTGGCTATTGTTTATGCTGTACACCATTTCCATGAATACCTGTTCGGCCGGCCATTTAAACTCATCACCGATAATCAACCTATTATGAGGATTTTTCACGAGAACGCAAAATTACCGCAGATGACATCCGGCCGTCTTCAAAGATACGCGGCATTTTTGTCAGGATTTAATTACGAAATTGTTTGTAAAAAAGGAGTTGATAACAGCAACGCTGACTGCTTATCCAGGGCACCAACCAAATCCGCAGACCAAAGTGAAAATTTCATCAACAAGGAAGTCCATGATATCTGCAATGCAAGTGTCCACCAAATTAGCAGCGAAAAAATCAATTTTCATTCCCTTCGTAAAGAAACTCTGAAAGATAAAGAATTACTGCAGATTCTAAAAAGATTACGAAATGGGGTAGTAAGCAACAAAAACGACATCGAATCTGAATTGACAATTGATGGTGATATACTCTTCCGAGGTGAACGTGTTATAATCCCTAAGACCTTACAGCCATACGTTTTAGAGGAATTACATTCCATCCATCTGGGAATCACTAAAATGAAGCAATTAGCCCGCCGCTACGTTTACTGGAAGACAATAGACAAGGACATTGAAAATATAGTTAGGTCTTGTA
Source organism: Linnaemya tessellans (assembly GCA_951800035.1). Taxonomy (NCBI): domain Eukaryota; kingdom Metazoa; phylum Arthropoda; class Insecta; order Diptera; family Tachinidae; genus Linnaemya; species Linnaemya tessellans. The sequence goes on from OX637534.1 coordinate 35,665,042, forward strand.
AAAATTGCGCAAAAGTTATTAGTTCACCACCGAAAGCTGAGCTGCATCCATGGGATGAGCCAGACACTAACTGGCAACGAGTACACATGGACTACGCTGGTCCATTCCAGGGATACTTTTTCCTTGTAGTTATGGACGCAAAGTCAAAATGGGCTGAAATTGGTACTTGTAAAATAGCGCCATCTTCGACTCTAACAATTAAAATATTGCGAGCTATATTTTGCCGTAATGGATTTCCAAACGTGTTAGTGTCTGACAATGCATCAATTTTTACAAGTGAAGAGTTTCAAAAATTTTGTAGCGTTAATGGTATAGTCCAAAAATTTAGTGCCCCAGGACATCCGGTCACTAACGGGTTGGCAGAAAGAAATGTTCGCACGCTGAAAGAAAAATTAAAAGCTATGGAGGATGAACCAAAAACTATGGAAGAAAAAGTACAAGAGATTCTGCAAAAATATCGGGCAACACCACTTAAGAATAACAAAACGCCTTCAGAATTATATCTGGGTCGGCAAATTCGTACTCGTTTAGACGCATTAAAGCCAGCAAAATTTACAAAATGCGAGGTCTTATTACCAACACCAAGACAATTAAATGAGGGAGAGATAGTTTTAGCTCGTTACTACACTTCAAATAAACAAGTCTGGAAAACAGGTATTATACTGAAGAAGCTGGGTCAATTACACTACATGGTACTGGATAATGGATATGTACTAAAACGTCACATTAACCAACTACGTGCAACAAAGGTAAAGTCATCAATTTAGGGTCCTATTCTAAACGGTAGCCTTGTCAGTACAGAAAGTGAAACTCAAGTTACTAACCAGTGGAAGGATGTAGTAACCTTTCCCAATCCAGAACATACAACTCAAAACAGCGCAGACAGCAACTCTGAACCGACAAATTCGAATTCCGACACATCTTCGGGCAAGTCTGTTATAGAACCACCAGTTTATCCAACACCAGGCTATGATACATCTACTTCAACTGGGGCTATTCCTAAAGCAAAAAGGAAACTTCAACAACAAACAACCCAACGCTCATCATCTAGAAATCGTAAACTACCAAGGCGTTATGAAGACTATTTGGTTGAGACTGATTCTTAGTAAATGTCCTGGAATTGTATGGCGAATTGTATGTATAAGTATTATATAAGGGTGCGAGAACTGCTGTATCTAATATAACAAGTGTGGCAACTCGTACAGAATGTACCATCTGACACTTTCTCCCTTATTCATAAAAATTATGAGAGTCTAATAACAGCGTAATAAAACAAAATTTCATATGAAATTTGCTCTATTACACTCTTATAAGCCTCTCATAATTTTTATGAATAAAGGGGTTTGTATATAACAGACGTATATATGTATACACATTTTTATATAGTTGAGTTTTTCATTCCCTTTGAATAAAGACACGCGTTATTAAGAAGGAAGATTGTTTTTTAATTGAAATTAGTTATAACAAATTTTAAACCAGTTTAGTTATTACATGTACTACAAAATATTGCATGTGCCCAAAAAAAAAACTTTTACATTCCCATCCCTAGAAAATTTTTTTTTATTGTTTTAGTTTTTAATAGACCATTGAGGCTTCCCAAAGCATGAAATATGTTTAATTTACAAACAACCAAAAAAATAATTGGTTTTTGGTATTAATTTTGCGTCGAGAAATAGGTGTAAGCTTTCCAGCTCTGGAACAGTACTTCGGATTTTTCTGAATTTCAGTACAATGAACTTATTTCCAATCCAACGGTCCAAGAACAAAGTCTCTAGTTCTGGGGCTTGGGAAAACCGTAAGACAGACGGACAGACTGACATCGCTCAATCGTCATCGCTATTCATAAGGATCCTGAATATATATAGTTTAGGGGGTCCCATGTGAATATCGAAGAAATTACATACGGAATGGCAAACCTAGATACATATATCCTTTCTCTTTTATGTAAAGGGTATAAATAATATTGAGTTTCTTTTGTGCCTTGGAATATTTATCAATCTTAATTGAATTTAATATAAAAATATGTAATGTTTTTGAAAGAAGTTCGCTAGTATTAGAAATCAGAAATGGTCAAAAGACATCTCCAGAGTTGGAAAATTTGAACTGCTTTTTGGAATATTAAACTAACTAAATAAAACTAACTTTTTTTCTTTGTTAATCCAAAGTATTTTACACATTAGAAAGAAAAAGCTAAAAAAGGATGGTTCTAGTGTTGGAATGAATGTGTGCATATACGCCAGACATTCTTCGGAGAAGTTGAAAGAAAAAGAAGTTAAAAAAACGGTTATTGGCGATCGACGTGGTTTTTGAATGGCAAGAACTGACTAGTTTGTCATTCGTAAAAGACGACTTTTGAAAAAAATTCTTAGTTATTTTTTAAGGTTTCTCGAAATTTGCCGATTCGAATCGGTTACAACTCATAGTACTCTTTGTAACGCCACTAGGTTAATTCGAACACTAATCGATTAGATGTATAATTTCGGGGTTTATAAAAAGAAATTATTTTTTTTAAATTTATTCGTTCAAGATATCTTACGAACGCATTAACCGATTTTGACGCGGTTCGTGGCTATCGTCGATGATTTTGAATGTTAAGAGCTGATTAGCTTGTGAAATCGATCGATAGAGCTGTTTAAAAGTCATTTAAAAACCACATACATATTTAAAACTTGTTTTGATCTTTCTCGAAATCTACCAGCCCGAATAGGTTTCAAGTAGACTTGTATCGAACTCGATTATTCGTTCGATTTTGACAAGAACATATGATCAAACCAATGTAATTTAAATGGGTTTGATCATAGCTTCTTGTCAAAAACGAGCTGATGAACGAAGTTGACACAACTCTAGTTATAAGCGGGTCATATACTTACACACACATACATACAGATATGGTGACTCCCTCTCAGGACTAGTCGGGAAAGCTTCCTAGGAATTCAAAACGTGGAGATCTGGTAAAAACTCTTATATTTTCAAAACGAGGTAAAAGCCTCCCGTTTTTATGAAAATTTTTAATTCTTATAGGGAAATTAAAAACATAAAAAATCATTGTTTTCTGAGTTTTATATACATAAAACGGGATTTACATACATAGGTATATGCATAAAAATTACACTGTACAATTTCAAACTTTTAGCAAAATTACGGATTTCTGACGATTGATCCTGGTAGAGGAGACTAAAAAAATATATACGTGTGTCGCCGTTTTGAAAGAACACATCGGAATTCTATTTTATAGGCGGTTAAAATTTTCCATCTCTGGCCTGTTCTTGCATTATATTGGCATATAAAATTTTGTTTTCCTTACATCTGAGGTGTATGGTATGTTCAACAACTTTGTAGAAAATGAAACGGCAAATATTTTTGTAGAACATATTAACCGTCTAACTCCCCGCATAATGACATTTTTTGACTTTATTCTAACAAACCGTAAAAAACACCCCGAAAGGGTGGGGATGAAATGTTCCATAAAAATGTTGGTCATAAAATTTTACTATATATGTCAGAACACACCAAAGCCCAAAACTTAACGCAAACACCAAAAAATAAGAAAACTCAAGATTGCCTATTTAGGGTTAATTTAGTTATTGTTCAAAAATGTATAGTAGATCACCCCATCCCTGATGGTGCTTTTTTACGACTTATTAGAATAAAGCCGCAAAACGCAGTTATGCGGGGGAGTTAGAGGGTTAATATGTTCTACGAAAATATTTGTCGTGATATATACCTCAGATGTAAGGAAAACATAGTTTTATAAACCGATATGTTGCAAGAATGGCCAGAGATCGAAAATTTTAACCGCGTCTAAAATAAAATTCCGATGTGACCAGTCAAAACACCGACACACGTATATCTTTTTTTTTAATCAATTGTCGGAACCCTGTAATTTTTTTTGGTGTTAAATAGTGTTATATGCCTAGCTATTATATTACATTTCAATAACAGTTCTAACTAGTTAACATATAGTAATATCCATGAAATGTTTCCTTCTATTACAATTACGTTGCAGTCGGCTAACAGAGCTTAAAGTCATTTGTTTAATTTCGAACAAAAATAATCACTATTCGAAAAAAGCAAATTCAATGCTACTTTGAACCCATTTGTAATTGGAATGAATTGTGATTTCATTCAAAGTTAAATTCAGAAACTGATTCTATAAACAGGCTGATTTTGTATACATATGTAAATGAAATAATTTTCGATTGAGGCTTTATATAGAACAAAAAAGTATTGTTTTATTGTTGTTTTAGCATATATAAACTCCTAAACGAAAAATTAAATTGTATTCTCATAAACTGAGCGTAGCTTTTACACATGAAAGTGAACTTTCGACAATTTTGAAAAAATATGACTTCTAATTTTCTTAATTCTTTTGTGAAATTGATTATTAAAATTATTTGTGTTCATAAGATGAATTTGAATTTTCATGCCTATTTTAATTTCTTGTTATTGTTTTAAACATTAGTTTAATTAGAAATGTAAACAAAATTAAAATAGAAATTTAGTCTATTTTGCTAACCCATTATTTTAATACACCTTCCCTACCAAACAAAAATGACATCGAAAATTAGACGTCACAAAATTCATGTGAATGTGTGTATATTTTACCCCCTTGCTTCGCTACACCTTTTCTCTAACGGTTAAAAGAGAGATATTAGGTAAACTAACATTGATTGAATAATGTATTTGTCACTTAATTTTGTTTCAATTATTACAGGTTTGCTTTTTTATCATTCGAGCCTACTTTTGAAAGACAAACGAACTTTAATTAAATTTATAGTTGTGAAAAACGATATGGATGACAAGTTCATTTGATATATAGTGATTTTCTGGAAATCATAAATTTTCAGTTGCGGACTGGTAACGCAATTGAAATTTGCTTGCCATCCATAATCGAGCTTTTGAAATTAATATTTATT